>JAPYYS010001458.1:0-19504 GCA_030522525.1 Campopleginae sp. 14b
CGTGCGTGCGTGCGTGCGTGCGTGCGTGCGTGCGTGCGTGCGTGCGTGCGTGCGTGCGTGCGTGCGTGCGTGTGTGTGTGTGTGTGTGTGTGTGTGTGTTCGATCCCTCCCCTCTCCCTCCCTGGCGTGAACTTCAATGGCGTGAACTCATGGAATTTATGGGAAATTTTTGCCTTCTCCCTTGGAATATCATTAGTGGCAACCAATCGAAGGGGGCTATAGAAAAAAAAAAAAATTCCCCCACTTTTCGCAAAAGTAACCAAACTGCATAATTAACAATTATTTTCTTCAATTCCCAAAACCAGGACAATTTTCGTACCATATTTGTCTTTTGAGCCTAAAAAGATATTGTTCGATTGTCCTGACTAAATATTTAATAAGAATCTTGAGATATGTCCGAGAAAAAATGAAATATCGTTGCATTTCAACGTTGCAAGCTTCAACATCGTGGGATCCAGTCCATTGAGCTAGCAGCTCAAATTTTTTGTTTCTCGTAAAAAAATTAATTTTATCCATCACCCAGTGCTGAATCTTTTTCTCTAGATCCAAACCGCTTTCCCGATATTTTTTAGATTTTTTTAACGAGTCCAAATACAGTAAAAAAAACGGTAAGACATCTCAGACCCATGTGTGTCTAGGGAGAATGAAGGAAGGAGAATGAAAATGAACTGTACAAAATACCAGAATCCAGGTTCCTTCCACCAAACTGATTGGTGCGTAGATGGATAGAGAGCCTGTGCGGTATTTCTCACAAGATTGCTCTTGTCAATTCAGTAAAGAAGAATCGATTGGCCTAAGCGTTAGAATTATGATATCATGTGGTATTTTTTAGCGATTATGTGGTGACTGTACTAGTCAAGATTGTGACCATGACTATTCCTGTGAAGATTAAATTTACTAGCCCGTGTTGTGAAATTTAGTTGTTAAACTATCAGTCATGGAGCCGGACTGGGTCGTTCGATTTAACAGACTGTTTGGTCGTTCATTCGTTTCAAAAGCAAGAACGGCAAGCAATATCAATCACAGCAAATATACCAATGCTAATGGATAAAATTAATCGCCGAATTCTGGTTTGCGGTATCTGATTGAAGTATAAGAATTACTAAATCATAAGGTATATCTACCCATTTTATTTACTAGTGAGTAAAGTAACAGCTACTACAAGTTACCAATCTTATTATCATTGTTTCAAGCTCCAACTACCGGTCGAGGAATCGCGGATATTTTTTGCACCAAATTATTGTCCAATTTATTTTGCAATCGCTGTAAATATCAATTGTAAATAGGGAGATTAGGGACAAAGGAAAATTGAATCCGAGATGTTCAATTTTACAATTTTATTGCAAGTATTTCACATCGTATGCACATTTTAAATATTTTTTTTTATCAATAGAGCCATAACATAAACAATGCAGAATATTCACAAAACATACCGCACGGTTACATACATTTCAGAGAGCTTAATGAGTAACAGACAACCGAGTCATGAGCGCGGTAGTGCGTTAAGAGAAATAAGATTTTTGGGTAAATCCATATTTTTGGAATTCACTATTTCGAAGCCCCAAAAATGATGATTAAATTGACGAGTCGGTAAGGGATTAAACAAAAAATAAGGAACGTCGCCAGCCAAAAAAATATTTGTCACTCCACCGAAAACTGGATACATTGCTGCTTTATTGATTATCAATATCGAATCTTTGGAATATTTTGTTACGTAAATGTTTATCGAAGAAACACATTTTATTAAAGTTTAAGGTCCGATATGTTTGAAATAAGTATTGTAAGTAACTGCATCAATCTCTCGCAACGGACCGGAGTTCCTTATTTTGGATAAATTACAATTGCGCACAAAATTACAACTTTGCTGTTGATATTTCATCGCTAATGTATGAATTATATTAATACGACTACAAGAGACATTTGCCGTTAGCTTTGACAGACGATGTCTACTTTTATATCTCAATGTTGAGTAATAAATTGGAGGCCCTACTGCTCGTATTACTCGTGGGTACTGCGTACGAAAATGGAATTTCGGTCCAAGTTTATTTCCAGGAAAAAGCTGCAGGTAGAGTTCGTGCTGTTTGTGAATTAAATACCCGAACATATCTATCTGTACAGATGTTAATTGAGTAGCTGTTATGAAATCAATTATTGTTCGCAACATCACATATAGAAGCCAAAATTGGTTATTGTCCGGAACGAAATCACCCACCATAAAACCACATAAAACCAAAATATCTCACGAAACAAAAAGTTTCTGATGCAGACATTCTTGCTAACTTTTTTTGCTTTTTGCAAACAAATCGGAGGTGGTTTATGCGGCAGCTCTAACCTTCCGTAATCAAAAACTTGTATCCTGAAATTAAGAGTGTCAAGAGTGAAGAATTTCAATTGAAATAGAAAAGTATTGATAAATGCTGTCATTGCGTAGTTGCAAATGCCCTCTCTGAAATCGTGCGGTATATCGATCGATATGTTTTCACATATATTAAAATCTGAGACACTATTCCATATGCAGCATTCCTTTATTCCGGTGTTTTTCAAATCATTGAATTTCAAATCATTGTCGTAATCATGTTTGGTTCTTGTGAAGCTGAGATTTTCAACAGACAAGGTTTGACACATTTCTTTTGGAGCTTTGCAAAATCTGCAATAAAATTTGCTAGAAAAACTTTCGGTCAGACCCAACATGCTATTGAAACCCAGCTTGTCTCCGATTAGTATACCGAGGCTGAAATATAGAGTTTCTTGGCCGGAATCGATCACAATGTTAATTCCCTCATCTCTCAATATTTGTAATTCATCGAGCGATGGTTTAAAAACAGCTTCATTGCCGTGATCTTTTCGATCTTGTGCGAAAAAAAGCAACACCAGAAATATGGATTCTAAAGTGGATGCATATTTTGGTGGTATACAAGCTATGGATGCATAAACAGCACCCAATTTATTAACTCCAGAATGTGAACCGAGTGGATTTCCTGTTTCATATTCATCGAAGTAAATATAGAGAGGTAACACCGTTTCATTGCCGAAGTGTCGTGTTTTCTCTTGCCATAGACCGCCTTGGACGAAGTTACTGTATCTCGAATTATCATTTTGTAATTCTTACAAATATTCTTTCATTTCGAAAAGCAATTTTGGTATCTCTAAAACCGATTTTAATTGGGCTCGAAGTGAAATTATTCTGCCCGTAACAATCACTGGTTTTACTATCTCTTTTCCACAAGTCTTTTTCTCTAACACAACTTCCGATATTGTGTACGTTCCGGGTGCAATATATTTATTGGTGAGCACTTTTAACCGCCTGTACTCGGAATTCGAATTCCGGAATGGACTTTCCATTGAGTCTAAAGTATCATCAATTTGCTCTTATATTTCTTTTTTTAAAAGTCTTCTGGAAGTTTTGAATTCGCGTGTACTTTGTTTTTCATAAATGGTATAATGCCATTCTCGAACAAGGATGAAACACTATCGGTCACGAGCTGAACAATTTTCTTACGTACATGCGGTTCATTGAAGAGACTTAAAATTAAGGACTCAGCTTCTAGCTTTAAAGTCTTAGATACGTCGCTTCGTTTCAGATTAATAAAATCATTTTCTTTCAATTCTTCATCGTTTTGAGACGATTCGAGACGAGATGGAGACGAGTTACTACTCACTACTTGGTTGATCACAGTCATATTTTCATGAGCACCCCCATTATCGTTATGAACCAAGTTCAAGTGCTTTCGATAAGAATTCAATGAATTATATCTGCGGCCACATTCATTATTTTTGCACTCATAATAATCATTTTGCTTGAGGAGGTGATACGTCTTAAGATGCAAAATTAGATAATAATTTACGGTTTGTTGCAAGAATTGAAGGAAATTTTTGACCGTTCCTCGTTCAGGAGAACGAACTCAGTTTTTTTGGTACTTTTGTTTTTGTTATTTTTATCATTTTATATTATGATGTGACGTGACATTTTTGCCCCGCCACTCACACGAATGGGTGTCGACCAGTGGACCGGGTTTACGGTCCTGGTGTTGGTCGCCCCTAGTCGACTCCTCGGGTTGTACGCCGGCGGAGACTCAATTTTTGTAATGATTATGATTTTATTTTATTTTGTACGTTATATTTTGCCAAACCGAACAACCCAATATCTTAGGACGCTAAGCGGAGAGAGAATTATTTAATTACCGAGTGGGGAAGTGAGGGTGAGAGATTGGAGGACATTACGAGTTGACGCGTGCCGCGGATCCGATCAGTTCGCGGCACGCTCAATTCGAATTTACCGCGAAACACCGCGTGGCGCCGTTTCGGCTATTTTCGCCTATAGGGCGAGCTAGCGCTGCCCCGCACGGGACTTGGCGTGGTGGGGAGAGCACAGAGATTTTCGGGAAGACAATCGATTTGCGAGGAATTGCAAATCAGTCTACGTCGAGCACCTTCCCGAGAAGACCAGAGCCGAATACCTTTGCTACCTTGAGGGCCATTGCTGCCTCTACTGCCTCGGCGGCCCTTGTTGCCTTCGTGGCCTTGAGCCTACTTATTGCTACCTATTTTTCGTTGCCGTGTTCCCCTGCGATGTGGAGGATTTCCGGCGTTGAGCTGCCAACACGTTTCTCAGAGAGCCCGTTCCTTCTTCTCTAAAACACAATCGTTCGTGGGAACCATTCGGCGTTTTGTAGTTTTAGTACGGTCTGCGGAACAACGAAAAATGGAGGTTGTTCCGTGAGCGTGGATCATTTTATTTTGCGAGGAAAATGGACGAGTGAGGCTTTGCGAGCACTATTGCCATCGCTCCTCATCCATCTCCCATTTTGTGTTGCCGAATGTTCCGACGAGCGATTGCCATGAATTTTGGTCTCGTTCGATTTATTGTAACTTCTTTGATTATTGTATTTTGCGCTTTCGATTGATTTTGCGTTAGTGCCCTCTGCATTTTGGAACGGTTCGGAATATTTTTCGATATTTGATTTGATTGTGAATAATGTGACGAAATTCTCGCGAGCGACGCACCAAATTACTATTTCATTGTGCTTCTCGTCGTCGCTCGGAGAGTTCCCTTAGTTTCGCGCTTGGCCTCGAGCACGCGCTTGTTTTCGTGTCATCTCTCTCGCGCTCGCGTCGTCGATACGGGTGCTTCGGGCAGCCTTAGCGTATTTTGTATCGCGTCTTTATTCATCATATTGGGTGTTCGTGTTCGATTTTGCTTGCGTATGATATTCGTCACCTGTGTGCGAATTATTTTGCCGTTACCTATCTCTCCAACGTGATCGGATCGATCCCGCACCGCGAAGACTACAATGACTTCCTCGGTGGTAGTAAATATTCGCGGGATCGCCATTATTGTTGGGCGTATTAATTTGTTGCGATTTTCTTTGTAAATTTTATTTTAACAAAACCAAATTGTCATCATTTTAAGCCCTTTTACCTTGTGTTTATTATTTGTCTGTGTTTGTTAATCCACCTGTTACTCTTCCCAAAAGAATCACCCCTTCTGCCGTTTGTATCTCAACTATCGAGCTGAGAAGCCGGACCGCCTCGGTCACCATCGTTCCTCGCGTACCCCGGTCAGCTCAAGCCAATGGTTGGCCAGTTGTCTTCGCTGATACCAAACGCTGAGCTCGAGCTTGAAGTTTGGGCTGAAGATCGTCCAATGTCTGAAATTTTACGAATGTTCAATTCCGTTTTACTTTCATTAACTATTCATTGCATATTTCGTAATTTATCTTGTATTTACCCCGGTATGAACAATGAAGAGTTTCGAAATCTCTTCTCGGGAAGGTCTTTGGTTTGCCGTCCTTTTTTTTGTCCTTATTGATCCCAGCAAAAGTGGGAGCAGTAAGAAGGCTAGTACTTCGATCTTCCCTATGTACGCAATATGTACATAAACCATATATCCCGTTTATCATATAACGTATGTAAAATATTCTCCTATATTATATTCTCAGCTTATATTTGAACAAACCTTCTGTGATAAGCGTGCGATGATTCTGCAGAGCATTGAGCACCTCCGGACTTGATGAATTTTGAGCAACGTGAAGGAGGCCTTCGGCAATACGTGCCCATTTGATAAAAAGCTTATTCTCAGAGTCAGGGTACTTATCATCAAAGTCCATATCAAGCTGAATGAGAAAAAAAAAAAAAAATAGAAAATTTGTACGAATTTCTTCTTATAGTTGTGAACAAGTGTATAATTCGTTCATTTACCGACATCGAGATCTCTGGGCACATAAAAACTTTACTTTTTATTCGGCTACTTTATTTTGTAATGAATTGAAGAAAATTGAAAAAAATACTTGCCAATATATAACCATCGGAGAGCTTGAGAACTTTGAACTTGTCCAAATATTCCGAAACAGTGCAGGCCCCGATTGCGTTCAATCTATAAGTCCGTGTTAGTGTCCACTTGTGAATTACTTCTTCGCGTGGCTCATCATTATTTTCCAGCCACCTGATATTTTTAATTTCCGGAAGCAGTTGGGTTGATGATTGCCACCAGTTTTACTATTCGCATGAAATTGTTTGCTATTATTCGTCAAAATTAATAATCGAAAGTAAAAATAGGAAGAAATTAATAAAATAAAACTTATCTGAGGAATCTGGTTTCTCTTTTTGTTTTAATACGCCAATCGTACGATACGTTTTTCGTTTATTGTTGTACTTTTGGTACAAGGCTCCACCGGCACATTGGCGCCCATCACTGGTTCCGCTGTATGGCCTATACCATAAGTCTACATTTGTTGTCGGTACCAAAAGTACGAGGTCATGGGCCCAATCCAAAAATTTTCCTCTATTAATTCTGCAAGACCAATTTTTCAAAAAGTTTAGTCTGCATAAAAATATTACAAACACGGATAATATACGGATAGGGATAATAATGGCACGATAATTGGCGATGTTTGGTTTCATATTTTTTGTTGAAAACTTAACTCACTAATAATAGTAGCAGTATACTCACCTTTTGTCGGGATTATCTCGCAATCCGTTATTTATCAAAATAGATGACATAAGCGAAGTATAATTTGTTCTCAAATTCGTCAAGGCATGGAGATATTCTTGTCCTCTAAGGTCGTGGATCAGCGATTCTTTCAGTTTTGTTCTGAATTTATGCACCACCGAATTGAGATGCCTCAAGACATCTGGTTCCGTCCTTATCGTTGTTTCCCCTGTATCACCTGGAGGAGGCTCGCATCGGATGATTGAGATATAATTTTTGTCGGAGGCTGACTGCGATGACGAAATGTTCAGTAACTGGGCCACGAGAGGGATATTTTCCTGCAGTTGCAGATTGCCTGTAGAAAAAAAAGTTGTCGTTTACTTATGCATATTTTACGAGATTTTTATTTAACTACAGCATTTTTTAACTTTTTTTTCTCTGTTTCGAATTCATTTTATTCCTCATTTTTATTCAATTAAATAAGAGGAAACTTGTTAAACATTGAACGCAACTCCAATGTAAAAATAAAAGACCATCTCAGCAAGAAAATAAAATTAGAAACTTGTATTAATTTTTTGATTTTCTCCGACTTTGTTGCATCAACATACATTTCTGAGATTCGGTGTTCCGAGAAAGAAGAATTAGAACACGATGGAGATGAATTTTCACCTCAAAATATACCAAATACAACCGCACTGAGAAAGACTGGAAAAACAAAATCACCGAAATATGCTCGTTAAGGTGAAGGATCTGTCACCTAACCTCACCGTGAATTTTCAAAATGAAATGCCTCCGCTGTTGTATGATTAATCAAAAAAGGATCCGTCAGCGAACGCGGAAAAATGTCAAAAATATGGTGACATGGACTTTTTTTTATTCATCAAACCGTGTCGAATATATTGAATTTCGAAAAATGAAGCATCTCTCTCGCACTTGCGGTGGCAAGGTCATAACGACTGATCATTCATCTTGCTCACATCACACTTACCCAAAAAACGGATTCGAGAAATCCCTTACCTCGTCCGAGTTCCATAAAAGTTTGCAAAAAATCTGGCACATCACTCCGATCGCCTTCAATCCCGTTGGAGTCACCGAGAACTGTGCCTCCGAAATACTGGGCTAGGGTCATTATGCCGCGTTACTCTTTTATTTCCGATATTCGGCTTTGGCACACGTTATGGAAGAAAGAAGTCACTGTACGATTAACTTGCACACTCGGTACACTTAGAACGTCAACTGTTTAGATTACCGATTGCCGACGAGTTCCCCGCCAAATTCGCCGCAAATATCTGTGACTCGTGAAATTCACGATGGCCGCGTGCAAATTCATCAGACTGACTAGTAACCGTGATGAAAAAAACGGTAGGATATACCACGCACACGGTGATTCCCCGAACGATGCGCGCTACAATCAAAGCTTCGTAGACTATACGAGAGCGGCGCGCAAAGCGTATCAATCCCACCTAACCGTAGTCTTACCGACGTCGGAAGAATGCGATTCTAGCGCAGCGTGGCAAAATTAATGAACTGACTGGTAAAACTTGCGATCTTATTTGTCAAGTTCATAAAACTATACCGCATGTATAATGCTACAGTAAATTTGTGCAATATACCGTATGAAACTGTTCTTCAATATAACGTATAAGATTGTTCTAAATAATCATAATTTTATTTTAGTTTTTACTATACCGGACGTATTTGAAAATGTACAGATCTACAATCGTAACCAAAAGTATAATATCATCCCCAACCATAATGGTTTTACTAGAGTAGGGTGGTAATTTGAACATGTGGATTTATTTTCCGTGTAGTGTGTCTACGGAGGGTTAGGCAAAAGTAATAATGTTCCTTGAATTGTTCATGAAAATTTGACCCTCTGGTAAAAAAAAGACGGTTTTGCCGATCATATTCAAGTATTTAAGGGTCTTTAAGCATGTATCGAGCTGAAAAATACCTACAAATATGAGTCACCCTCGTAATATCTGAAGAGTTGACGTGGAATTCACCTAAAACGAGAGGAAATTGTTGAAAATTGAAATTTTCAATGAATAAAATTAATTTATTATGGTAAATTTGTTGAATTTGTACCGCCGTTGCGAAGTGATAAAAAACGGAAAAAAAATTTTATTTTTTGATAAGTTCCCAATTTATGGTGTTTTTATTTCTTTTTATGACAATTAATAGCATGCATCAGCATTTTATTGCATGTTTCACCATTCTATTGCATGTTGAGTTTGTCGCACTATTGCGCAGTGATCAGCGCGGAAAACAAATTATTGTTTGATAATTTTCCAATTCCTGGTGATTTCACTTATTTTTATGGCATCGAACATCATGCACCACCATATTATTGAAGTTCACACCACTGTTGGATGATGAAACACATTAGCTAAAAACTTGTTTCTTTTTTCATCAACTTCCAACTTATGGTGTTTGGATTAATTTCTATGGTGTTAAATATGATGCGCCATTGTTGCATGTTGCACCAATGCTGAACGGTGAGTAACATACTGGAAAAAATCGCAGCTGTTTTGAGGTGGAGTCGTGATTCGACAATTTTACCCGTTTCTCATCATTTTTCCCATTGGAAAAACCACTGTGATATTGTGATGAACACGTTTCCTGGGGCGCATGGTAAATTTTTAAAATTTTTCCTAAACAACTCATTTTTTTGACCGGTGTTCCACTTGGCCCCATTTTCCCACTTCGCCCGCCTTTCCCTTATGCGCTTATTCCACTGATTTTCAATCGATGTTACGTTCCCATCATATAAATCGGGATTTATCCAGTCAATCCATTGGACCAGAAAATAATAGAGCTTCCCAATTGAGATGAAAAAGCTGTCACCGAGTTCTCTCACGCCTTATACGTCTCGCATTGATCGAATCCCAGCCAAAAACATTGTCCTCTTTGCAAACCAGTGTCTTTCCGGGTACTCGGGCGTATGAGAATCCGCTCATCAAATACTTTTCGCCAAATCAAAATGATCGCCCCAAGTGTTTGTGAGCATCGCGTCGTACCATGAGAATATTACGAAAAGTAACGAAAACCGTGAAACTATCTTAAAATACGAAAGGTACGAAAAAATTCACGAGCCTGCTAGTTCCGGGCGAGGATTTCCGATGATAAACATATGACACTTAAAACTTGTTCGTTAAGGCAATTCCAAGACGTCAGTCAGACGGATTCAACTCCCCGGATCGACTTGGAGAACGACGCGACGTCACACTAGCCATTATTACAATGATGTGATACAATGAATTATTTATTGTTTACTAATCAAGTCGCAACAGCAAAAAGAAACCTTCGTTCGACTTCCCCGCAGCTTCATTTTTCCTCATTACTTTATTTAGGAGAGGGTCCATGTTTAATTGGAAAAATGGGCTCTTCTCCGTTGTTCTTCGCTGAAAAGGCCAGTACGATTGGTGAAAGTGATTACTCGATTGAGTCACAGGTTGACCTGCTCTTCTCTCCAGACAGTAGAATCTATAAAAAGACAATGCTTCAACGTTTAGTCGTTTCCTACCATCCATTTATTCATCCTATTTGTTAAACGATCACAATACTAAAATCGAGTGGTTTGCAGAGCCACTTCAAGCTGGAAAGTCGCATAAATATATTTCATTGTCCTTTGTTTTTGTTATTGTTTCTTTATTTTGTATTTACTGTCATCGTTCTAAGTCTCACTGGTGCCATCGTCGAAAACGATACGTAAGGTCACGAAGAACGATAACGTTTTAGACAAAAACTGCAAACAATGAGGAAGCAATGAGGGATGGTAAAATGCGACTATGCCGAGCCAACGACGTCAATGCTCACCGCTGTGTAATATCGTAGCGAATGTTCGGGTAAAATACCAGGCACCGAAATCGAGCATTGCATCTGAGATCTCTGCAGAACGAACAATATGTTTTGGCGCATTTCGGGCGAGTTCTGAATCCAAGGAGAACTGTAAGCACTCTGGCCGATTTCGTTTGACTATAGTGACAATTTCATAGATACATATAACGTTGACACTATTTCATTGTGCGCCTTTGTGCGTCCGTCGTTTTATTTTTTATCGCATTTCAAAGCTTACGAAATTTATGAGGTTTTCAGCCGGCCAAGCGCTGATGAAGAGTATCAACGCCAAGCTACCATCGATCATCACGAATTGAAACTTGATCGCCATTGGCTCGTGCTATTAAGAAATTCGAACAAAATATATTCTTCGTTGAGAATGGTGGAAAAAATGTATGGAAGCAAATAATAATATTGTATATGCACGAAAATATTATGAAAAATGAGGATGTTTTTGCTGAAATCGTTCTTCAGAAAGGCGATGTGGTACCAGTAAACTATGCAACGTCGTAGTATTTTTGTATTAGGCAGTGGTCTGGTCTAGAACGAGATTCTTAAGGTCATTTTTCGGTTCAAATAACTTTGAAACCGTTAAAGTTCCCGCAATGAAATTTTACACATGAATCCATTGTTTCTTTCAGAATGCATCTACATTAAAAAATAGTATATTACACACCTAGGGCAGGAAAATAAACCACATGTTTGTCAGCCTCGGCCGACAGTTATATGTGATCTGAGAATTCACTTTTTCCTGGCTGAGGTGTGTATACGATTTCTCTACGAGTTGTCGGTTTCAGGCCGGAGGGTAGAAAACAAATATTTTAAACTAGTTTCAGGTAGTTTCTTAAATTTTTCCGACGTAGTCTGCCGAACACCGCCTCAATCGACACTCACTCTGGGCGATGTTGTATGCATCTGAAAAAAAGATGTAAAATATATTCTCATTCTGTATGAGTATTCTGAGCTCTGGTAGCAGAATGAGTACTTGAAATAATTTTGCTACGAAATAGCGGCCTGTTGAACTGAGATTAACGATATTCCAATGAATTTTGGGCATTCAAATAGTTATAAAAGGTGGTCAAAATTATTGTTCGACTCAATTCTACTACCAGAGCTCAGAATATGCATACCGAATGAGAATATATTTTATATCTTTTTTTCAGATGCATACAACATCGCGGAGAGTGAGTGCTGATTAGGGCGGTGTTCGGTGGACTACGTCGGAGAAATTTAAACAAAACTACCTACAAATAGTTAATTTTTTTTTTCATGTAGATATATTCTGAAAGGAACAATGAATACATGTGTAAAATTCCATTAAGGCAACTTTAACGGTTTCAAAAGTATTTCAACCCAAAAATGACTTTATAAATCTCGTTCTAAATCAGACCACTGCCTTAAGTATAAGAGAAATTTACACTAATGATGTGAATGGCGCCTGTCCCTATAGATAGCCCCGCCATTAATGTAGACGTGACGATAATTGAACGCACGATGTTTATCATTTGTTCGGTACTACTGTTCCATTAAAATAAATATTCAAATATTAGATATGAAAATTAATTTGTCTAGTAAGATTAATGAAAATATATTTGTTACTTGAGTAAGATTTGATGCTTTTTAACGCATTCGTTGAGTTGCTGTATCGTTGTGACATTTTCGAACTCTTCGCTCAACAATTCAAGACGAGCTCCAGCGAACCATATGAGGACAGCAGCGTGACATTCGATCGGCGTGATCGAAGCGCATTGAAGCCCAGCAACGACGTGATGCAAATAAGCGATGTCCCAGCCTGGATGTTTATCAACGGCGAATGGATACTTTGCATCGGATGGTAAGTTTATCGGGAGTATCACCGGCCCGCAAATCATTGCGAGACCCGCCACGAGAGCAAACGCGTTGACGATGAAATGCAGCGGGGCGCAACGGTCCACGTAACGTTGAAGTACTGCCATCTCGCGGGGTGTTGCGTTTTCAATGAAATCCTTTACGCTGCAGTGCAAAACCTGTTACCAACAACTTCCTTACAATATATTGATCGGCCTTATTTTCCTTTTCTTAATTAGCAGTAATTGACCTTCTCTAGAGACTCTAACCTAGCTACCGAATGAATTGTCGATAAAATGGGCTACGACAGCGCTTCAAAATACGCTGCGAATTTAAAGTTGCAAACTGCTCCCTCAAGATTTAGCACGATGCTCAAATCTTTCTTTACGAGGTACTGTATGGTAATTATGCAGTTTGGTGACTTTTCCAAAAAATTGAGGAAATATTAATTTATTATTTAGTAATGATATTCCGTTGAGGCAGGCTGGAATCCCCCATAAATCCCATGAGTTATGGGGTCTTGAAGTTCTCGAACGAACAAGCTTGTGAACAGAAGTGAACAACGTTCACTGGTTGCAAAAATTTCAACAATCGCGGTCGAGATCTTCGAACAATCATAAGAGATTATGATTGTCCTCTTTCCCGTGGGTAAAATTGTTAGGGTACCCTTATCGTGGGTCGGGACCTTATCGGTCGTCGGCATGAATACCCGAAATCAAGCGCTCGAACACCGCCAGATCGGGACCCGAAAAGGCAACGCCAAGGCGACTAAAACATGGCTTTCTCAAGGTAACCAATTAAGAACCTAGTCGGGCTTCGCTGGGAAAGCCCACATTCAATTCTGAAACTAAAACGGAATGGGACCCCAATAGAGTAAATATATGGAAGCCTTTTATTTTACTCTAGAATGGCTAAGGCATATCTATAGGCCCGATTCAATAGCTTCAAAGGGAACCCAGTCGGCAAAACATGACCGTCCATGCAGTGGCCCACTCGGTCTTAGACAAGGGCCTGAATTATATAAGGGGATCTGATCGGGGCCACAACGCAGCTCGAATAAATTTATCCACCGGTACACACGATTCTGCCATTTTCTAAAGAGTTGTGATTTTCACGATATAATCGAAACTAAGCTATTTTCGTTTTCTTTCTATTCTACGGAACATGAAAAAGTAACTGTAGTGTGGGGAAGGGCGGCTCTGATTGCCAAAATCAAAGAAATGATAAGATCATTCGATAGTATCTTCATTGCTACCTTATTCACACCTTCGAGGAAATATATGTAGCTGATTCCCGAAAACAATGTGTATATTTGAGTTTGTTTAAGTTCGTTTGTGTGTGCGGGTCCCTTCCCCACCTGCAACGTATGTAAGCGTCTGAATATTCGAAATTTTCGCAAAGGCTTATAAAAACTTCAACACCCCATAACTCATGGAGTTTATGGGGAAAATCAACCTCCCCAGATGGGATATGATTGATCATGATGCAATAAACAACTTCATGGAGGAAAAAAATTATCACCGTTTTTCGGAAAAGTAACCGGCCAGCATAATTATCAAAACTCTAAATGTCGAAAAATAATTTAAAAGATGATAAAATTTCTATCACTCAAGCGATGTTTTCCGAATTCGATATGAACCTTTCTATTTATGATGATTCTTCATCTATACAAAATAAAAATTGTAATCTCAAAATTCATGGAAGTTAGAGCCGTGACAGACTTTTTAAATTTCTAAATACGTCTGAAATAATTATTTCTTGATATTTCTAAAATAATTACCTATATCTCTTCAAAAATAATTTCTAATACAATTTCTAAATCGATTGACACCCGTGAAAAACGGGAGTCCTGTCACTGAAGCCGTTATCGAGTTATGAACGGTTTAATTTTACAGTTCCACAATATAAACGCATAGGGAAATTTTTTCTAGATATGGTTTTTCGATGTTCTAGGCCATTTCAAGCGCATGACCATTGAAAAGCGGGGAAGAAAATTTCCACCAAAGTAAAAACGAGCGTATGAATTTCAAGGAAAAAATTAAAAAAATGAATAGCTATTATTCAATAAATCAATGCGATTCTTGGTTATTGGTAATATTTCATCGAACATGATATTCGAACCCTGTCGATGAGGGTCACAAAAGGTTGAGGTGTTACAGTAAAAGATATTAATTTTTTTTTTTTTCAAGGATCTTGTGGCATTTGAAATTATACCCAGACAATTGGACGAATAAGATTTTGTCGCTGCCCCGAGAATCAGTTGCGGTCACAATAGTTGTCTGAAACGAAGGGAAAGAAAGCGTGTCGAAAGCACGTAGTGTATTGATCGAACCTCGAGTTGTGGACGATGTCCTTTGCAAACAAGTATTTTTATGACGAGTTGGGCGCATGCGAATGCCAGACAAACACTTTTTGTGAGTGCGAGGTAATCGTCGCGCTGGTAGCGAGCGGCGTTTAACAACGCAACGCCAAGAAGCGAGGGAAAGATAACAGACGACCAAGAGGAAATATTGAAGAGAAGCTTGGCGAATCTGTTAGCTTCGGGCCAAGGTGGCCAAGTAAATATGAAACAAACACAGAGCTTAGTGAAACTAAGAGCGACCTGAGGAGTAACTTGGAACATGGCGTGATAAACTTCTTCGCGCGACTAACGGATTGCTTTTCTTTTAAACTACAAAAACCAAGCCACTTCAATTCTACACCGTCGCGATGAAAGGATTGGGGCGCGATGAAACGCTCCAAAAGTCGTTAGTAATGAAAGGCTAATATCCAACAACCTATCGGCGCCATCGTAATGATGATACTACATAATGATTCCCTCGATTGCATATCACGCAGCAGAGACTCGTACCTTTGATTGAATTATTCATCACTTGCTAAGGGGGAAACGGCTGCCAACCGACACGTCAGACTCATTTCGTCACGTTTCCATACACATAAGATTTTAATTTTCGTAAAACAGTCATTTCAGGCGATCCACTCCGTGCCACTAATTCAAATTGATTCAACGTTTAAGAAAATTATAACCCCATTTCTGGCTGCACTGTTTCCCCCACTCGCACCACCTTTTCCCCTTCTGGCTCGGCGACTGGGTTAATTTTCTTGCTCGGGGCTAATCTTCGAATAGAATTCGAAGACACAACTGTTGTCGATGTAATAAACCCTTGTCTTTTGCTCAACTGGAACGTCCTCGTCATTAACATAAGGTTCGTTTACTTTATGGGTGTGGAATGTTGCGTTGAGATCAAAACGTGTGATTTAAATATTTTTACAATCTCTCTAGTCCTTAAAGCGTCGAAATATGAGATCATTCCCGCATTAAACGAATAAAAGATCTTTTTGTTTCACTCGACAAATGATGACGATGCCGAACATGATTGAAGGTTGAAAATATATATTTTAACGACATCCCATGTATATGGGATATAAGGGGGGAATTTGAGGCTCAGATTATCGATGATTCCCGAGATTCTCCTACCCATTTCGACATTTATCCGCCGATCCATCGCATGGAGTGTGGATATACATGGCATCTCTCAACTTTTTGATTCGCGACAAATATCCTCATCGATCCTCCCGCTCCTCCCGGCATTCTAGCACGAGAACGTCGACTCTTGATATCAAACTCATCAACCGTATTTCGGCATGATAAGCTCCCGCACCCATTGCTTTTCATCAAATATCATAAATAAAACATTTTGAAAGTGTAAAAACAACGATCAAGTATTTATATGAAATTTATTCATTCTCCGAAGACTGCTCTCAAAGTAACAA
Organism: Campopleginae sp. 14b; assembly: GCA_030522525.1. Taxonomy (NCBI): domain Eukaryota; kingdom Metazoa; phylum Arthropoda; class Insecta; order Hymenoptera; family Ichneumonidae; species Campopleginae sp. 14b. Next base: position 16,370 of record JAPYYS010001458.1, read on the forward strand.
AATACGAGATCGTCACTGAAACAAACTGCAAAAAATACATTATTTCTTAATTGGCCAGCAACACGGACTCACTTTTCGTCGTTGAATAAATGTTTCAATGGAAACTCACCGAAGCGTAAAATTCGAGGGTCAGAGCAGGAAGGATCCCGGTGACCGTAATGACCAGCGGCTTTTGACTCCGTTGTATTATGAATATAATGCTCTGTCGCATTTTTACCGAGCCGTCGACCCAACGCGTGCAGTAAGTGATGTCACCCAATTTGCCGCTCTGATAACGAAATCGTCCAAGACTTTCATCAACACACGGATCGGACACACCCAGTTTTCAACAACAAAGACGCACGGATTCTCACCATTTCTGCCAAGTCATCGGCTGGCCAAACGGTTAAATAAAGCCTCAAAAGATTGGAGACGACCAGGAGAATGAATTGCGAGACGACCAAAATTGGTTGATGCTAATCAACAATAAGTAAATCATTACGATCACTTGATCACTATTTGATCATTACTCGAAGAAGGATTCCCATGGCGAATTCAACGCAAGATATTATAGAGAAAATATAATATCACATTAGTCGCAAGAGACAAGAAAAAAGGCAAGACAAGATGCTGAACATGAATTCATAATGAAAAAATCTTGTACAAATATAAACTACCGCTCAAAAGTTTGGATACACTATCCAAAATTTTTTGTGGCATTAAAAGTTAGATATCTCATTGGAAAAAAAAGATATTTGAATTTCCAAAGCGGTGTTTTGAAGAGGACGAATCAAGCTTCAATTTGGCCGGCTTTAATTTTTCGTATGATTTTTTCACAGCCCAGTAAAGACGTCGGTGCGTGACGGTTTTTAAGCCTTTTTTGCACCATGGCAAATCTGGCGCACCATCGAAGAAAATTTCTTTTCTTTCTTTTTCACCGTGAAAACTTTGAAACTGGATGCAGGAGCTGCATTTTCCTTTTTTAAAACATTGTGTGCGATTTTTTTGCGAATAGTTATCTAATTTTTGGCTAAAAACGATACTTTTCGCAAAATTTGAAATAACTCGACAACCATCGGATTGAACGACAAACTTTAAAGATAAAAAAGTTGTGTCTTTTCATTCCGAATGGCCTTGAATTTTTTGGCAAGTTTTGGTAAAAAAAATTTTTTTGGAGTATTTTTTTGAAAGCTCACGAGTAAATTTTTTTCCCCCGCTCGATAAAATAATTTTTCAACGGACGTAAAACTTTGTCGATTTTCACATGACGTCAACCGATAGAGGCCATTGCGACAAAACTGGCGGTATTTTTTCTATTTACATTCGATGACTGCCACTTCTAGTCGTTGACTCAGTTGTCTATTACGCACGAGATTAGCTAAAAGATAACAAATTTTTTGCGTCGTGGTGGAAGACAGCGTTGCTCTTGAAAAATTCGTATATAAGATATCCACTACTATTCATTACGATCCTTTTTCTACGTTTCGATATAAACATGACGGTCCTCACAACGAACGTGTCTACATTCGTCCTTTTTGGATTCTTCGCAATATCCTTTTTTCAAGTGATTCGTAAGTTTCTTTTATTAATCGCGCATTTTCCGCGACCGACGACTTTCCATGATGTACATTTCCAAATGTACAAATACATGAAAACATGTACCAATTAATGTGCTCATCAGTTTTTTTATAAAAAATTATCGTCCGGTCGAACGAAAAATAGAAAAATTACTTCCATTCGCCCTGAAGAAGTGTATATAACCCCTTAAATGGATATTCGTTAAAAAAATGGATTGGTTGACGAATATTTCGGAACTTCACCTTTTGTATTAACATGATTTGCAGTGTCAATTACCGTAATTTGATTTTGAACTGGTTCATTTTCTAATTTTTTTCGAAAAACTTCAACGTTAGAAAAACGGACCATGGAAAGAATTCAAATTGGGAAAAACACAACAGCTTTGACATTAGACTTAGAACGCGGTTGGAAAGTTACTTTCGGCACTCGCGGCGGCTGAAAGAAAGTTTCGTTCCCGCTGGTACAAAAAACGATTGCGTTCTGTTACCAATGCAGGAATCTTGAACTTCCTGCATCAAAATCGATGCGGAATGTACGTACTTTCGACCGAGGTACAAAGAAAATGTGCTCGCGAAGAGACTTTCTTGAATATTCCTTGCCGCAATGTCGGAATTTTTGGAATTACTAAAAAAAAAAAATCAATGTTCAGTCGAACGTATTAAACAAAATATCTATCTTTGCCAACAAAACTTTGTTTTCAGTGTTGATCATTTTCCTTTTCATTCAATCTTTTGCTGGGAGTTGCTATAAATGCACCAAAAAATTGAAATTTTTATATAATAGTAGGATAATTTTGCCCGCTTCCAAAAAAAAAATTAAATAATTTTTATTAAACCCAGCATGCGGATTCTGAGTGCTTGAAAGAACAGCCAAAATGACAAATGTCCATTTTTTCCGCTTTTTCCATGATGGTTCAATTTTTGTTAAGAACGCTTTGGCGTTTTCGAGTTGCACAGCTGGTGGGGGATGTAGTAGATGCTACAATAAGTAACCCAGCATTTTTTCACATTTTTTGGAAGCCCAGAAAACTTATTGAACCACACTGTTCTCTAAAATACCTAGTATACACACCTTGTACTCGAAAATATAGTAAACACCCGCCGGCCCGTTTTTCGCAAAAGGACCACTCGTAAATATTTACCATAATATTAATGAATTATTATTGGCTGTTATTTAATTATTAATCAATACTTGCTGTAACGAAGCACGGACCGGCAACGATGTTCGAATAAAAAGGTGGACAGAGTCAGGGATTCAATCTCGAAATCAGAGTCCGACTCGGTTTTACTGAGCCACGGCCGCCTCTTAAACCCTCATAATCCCGGACCGTGACATTCATTATTATTGCTTTTTTTTGCTTCCTTATAGAGGAAGCTATGTGACGGTGAAAATTTTTTTTTTCCAGATTTCAATGTAAATGTGCTTAAAATGTCCCAAAACATCGAAAAATCATATCTAGAGAAAATGTCCGGATGTGTGTATGTGTGTGTGTGTGTGTGTGTGTGTGTGTGTGTGTGTGTGTGTGTGTGTGTGTGTGTGTGTGTGTGTGTGTGTGTGTGTGTGTGTGTGTGTGTGTGT
>JAPYYS010001459.1:0-19501 GCA_030522525.1 Campopleginae sp. 14b
AAAAAATTAAGAAAAAAAAAATAAAAAAAAAAAAAAAAAATTAATTAAATTTTTTTTTTTTTTACCATGTCCTTGTAAATGTTCTCAATCATTCGTTTGGCCGCTGCGACACCCTCCTTTTCACCAGCAATCGTAATGTCGTCGTTCTGGACAGAAGGTGGTGGAATATTTATTCTTGCCCCCGTCTCGGCAATCATGGCACTGAGCTTCTCGTTGTGAGCCCCGCATATGAACGGATGATAAATCTTTGGCACGGTTATCCGTTCGAACGCTTTTCTCGACTGTAATCCAAACATTTCATTCACGAAAATCAAATATTTCCTTTTTATTTTGATTCAATTTGAATATTCGACCATATTTTTAAATGTTTGCGCCGAAAAAGTTTTAAAAACTCGCAAATTTACGAGAAATGGAAAATTGGGAAAATTTCGACTGCAAAATTTCGTTTTTTGTTTTTTACCTCACGAATTTTCCGAATAAGCAGATGAAACGATTTTCAGTGATAAATGTAAAATAAAATAAATAAATAGGCCAAACAAAACAAAATAATAACAAAATAAAATAAATATATAAATAAATAAATAAATAAGTTTGACAATTTTAATCGGGGGAAAAAAATGGAAAAATGTTCACCCCAGAATTTGGTTTTGTTAATTTTTTCCGGACAATCTTTATGATTAAGAAAGTAAAATAATTTTCAGTTTTCTAATTTTAATAGAAGAAAAAAAATGGAAAAATTTCCATTCCAGAATTTCGTTTTTTGTTTTTATTTTAAATAGAAGAATTTTGACGAATCCATTTTTTATGGTGAATGAAAATCATAATAAACGAAGAGAACCTTAAAATTGAGAATAAGAAGAAAAAAAAAGAAAAAAAGTGTGGTTACCCGCTCGTCGGAAATGACTTTGATTTCGTGTTCCGCTTTCTCGATGCCCTCTTTAGTGCCGGTGATGGTGATAGTATCGGATTGTACATCGACACCGGGTAAGTTGATTTTCGTAGCAGTTTTAATTTCCAGTTCATTGAGTCGAGCCCTTTGTTTGCCGAGTATCCAGCGATGATGCTCTTTGGGAATGGATATTTGTTTGCTAGCTTGAGTCTGAAAAGTCGCCAAAATGCGACGCTTAGCCTCGAGTACTTCGTTCGTTTTCCCATTGAGAACAAACGTCAGCGATTGATTCTTCGAGGAGCACATCTCGATGTGGGCGTGAGTCTCACGCATTATCGCTTGGCACGTCCTCATCGACTCGCCCTCGCCGAATTTGTCGCTATGATCGAATTTACGCTCTTCCATCGGTACATGAAAAACCTACACAATTCATTCAAACTCAATCAAAATTCATTCATCAAATTTATAATTTATTTATAAATTTCATCAACTAATTGATAAAATTCCAAAAAATTTCAACTAATTTAATAAAATTTCAATTAATTTAATAAAATTTCAATTAACTCAACAAAATTTCAATTAATTTGATAAAATCGATAAGTTAAAACGGATTGATCAAAATTCTTATCCATTTGTATTTAAAATAAATTGATTTAAATTGTTCATTCATTAAATATTATTTCAATAATTAGTTAAATTTATGAATAAAAAAAATTGTTTAGTCGAATTAATTAGTGCAGAATATTGCCAGCCCTCAAAAAAAAAAAAAAACCAAATTTGACGTAAAATTGGAGGACAAACATTAATTAGTCGCATTAATCAATGCGTCGCTTCCATCTCATTCCATCAAGGGTGAAAAGCTGCAGGAAGATCGTTAGGAAAGAAATTTGTTGCATTTTGAGGGGCGAGGGGGAGGGGGGCAAAGTTTGTTAAAGGATCGGGGGATGGAAATAAAAATTTGTAAGTTACTTGAGTTATGTAGGAACATCCGACGCGCATCCTATTGTTGATAGGCTGAGCGTGAGGATTAGTAGAGTTGGATGCCGATCCTGGAAGGACTGGGAATGTTTCGTCGTAAGTGGGCGCCTCGTAGGCCGTTCCCTCCTCCATCACTGGCTGCTGCTGCTGCTGCATCATCGGGTAGTCCTGTTTCGTGCCTAGTCCTTACAGTAGCACTGCAAAAAAACATTTCTCAAATTTTTTTTAGCCCCCAACGGCAACAAAACGAAAAAAAACGTTTTTTTTCTATTTTTTTTTTTGACCCGAGAGCCGGCGGTTAATATTTTGTTAATTAAAAACGCCTTCGTCAAAATTTACTTGAGATATTTGTCTCAGGAGCTAAATAAACGTTGATTTTATTCGCCTAATATTTTTCCTCCCGCAAGGCAGCAGCTTTGTTTGTTCAGTTTTGAAAATATTTGCCCCATCGTTGCAAACAGAAAATTAATCATCTTCGCAGATAAGAGACATCCAAAGGACTCAAAAACACTAACGGTCGATTTTTGAAGTTTGAACAATTGTTCCCAAAGATTACGTCGGTCTACATGCATTTTTGGGAGCATGCAACATATTGGATTATGTCCGGAGACTTTCGTTTCAATAGGAAATCGAATTTCCCTTTTTTTAAGCATTTTTATGAGAAAAATGGCCAAGTTTCGATCGATCGTCGATGAAAAGCGTGCTTTTTATTGACGTGCACTATTTTTCATCGTATGCACACGAATTTTGAGGTTAAATGAAAAATGTGTTCGATTTAGGAGTTTTCGAATTTTTCCGCGTAATAATCGTGAGTAATAGGCCGAATTTCATTTTTTTTCACATCGTGCAAGATTTTTTTTCCGACGTCAGAGAGGGAAATAAAAAAGTTGAAAAAGATCGATTCTCCACACGTGCGATAAGCAATCGGGAAAGAACTCGAGGAATCTCATTTTTCAAGCATCTTTAGTCATCAAATTTGAAAATTCGTGATTTTAACGACGTTTTTTGTTATTACGAGGACATAATTATTGACACTTGAGTGAATATCAAGTTCAAGTATTAACAGAACACATTATTTTTCACGGGTTCGAAAGTAACGGCTATAAAGTGCAGAGGACGAAGAGGAATGTGAAAAAAAAACGGTGGATTGATGTATATTCATGATTGAGAAATGATGGGAAAAGATGAAGAGAGAAATAAATAAAAAAAAGGAATGGAGTTAAATGCCAGCATGTCAATGACCAGCGGAAGCCGACCACCATATGGAATAGTGAGTTTGACACGTCACGAGATTTGTAACCTCTTCCCCGAGAGTGTCTCGCGACTGACACGACTCCTATCTCTCTCACGTACCAAGAGGCTAACATTTCGACAGATTTATCGTTTGAATACTCGAATATTTCTAGCAATTAATAAAAATCCTCGTTTCCCAATTTTTATCTTAGAATTTTGTAACTCCGATCGCAGAGACGACACTTTTTCCCTAAAAGATCGTAATTGTTGGAAGAATTATGAGAAAAAAGGGGAGGGAGATAAAAAGATTAAAAAATTTACTTACTCTACCGTATTTCGTTGAGTCCGGCCAAGTAACAAACGCTTATTACGTCGCCAGTTTACTAATGATCCACCTGCAACGATTTTTATTATTTTCCAAACAGCCGAACGCACTTTTATACCGAAAACTCGTCAATTTATCGCTAATAGACCGACCGTATATTTGGGTGTATATATATCGATATATCTATATCTATGTATATGCAGATGAGATACTTTTTTACTTTTTCTTTAGTAATTTAATTACAGTTCACTTTACAACTCATTTTTTATCATTTTTGTCATTAAATTATGAATTTTTAGATCGTCAATGATCAGTTATGCAGTGCTTAATGATGCAAGTGAAAATTTTCGCCAGATAGACAGAGCCAGAGAGCGAGAGAGAAAGAATTAAAAAGAGAGAGCAAGGCTTGCTCGTCCCCGAACCCACACCACTTTCCTTACCGGTAACGCAAAGTGAAATGAGACGAGAGATCGAGACGAACACGGGCCTCGCTGCTGGCTCATTTTCCCCCACTCCCAAGTCCAGTAGACACCGTGGGGGAGGCCGGAAAAATCTCTCAACTCCCTCTCTGGGTGCTTCGTAAATTTTTTCCACTAGCAAAACAGTTTGCTCCGAGAATATAGGGAAATTCGAAATGAACATTTACACAAATTCTGATTAATTGTTTTTTTTTTGAAATTTTTATTCAATAAAGTTAATCAATTATTGAAACGCACTCGTTACGGTTGTTCGACCGATCGTAGATAATGACTCATCACGTTTTCAAGGGCTCGATGATCCACGGAATTATTTTGTTTCTTTTTTTCGAAGCCGCTGCAGAATTTTTTTTTACTAATTTTTTAACAATTCATATCGATCAGTAGTCGCCGGATAATGATTAGTACTAATGAAAAGGCTCATGATCGCTCCCAAAGTTGTATGAATATCCATGGCAATCAATAGTTCACGGTGAAGACTCGATTTATTGTTTACCGTTGCCGGGGATCGGTTGCGGTGACCTCGAGTGCGTGGGTCGACCTTGACCCTTATTCGTGGGGTCGCTCCCGCCTGTCAATTATGCTTATACGCGATACCGAGCAATCCCAAAGGATTCGTAAGAAAAACTACACGTATAGAATTAATCGAGGGGAATAATTCGAGGGGATTTAATTTTTCGGTCTCTTTTAAAATGTCGGTAACTATTAAAATCGGCTTACCGACGGTTGGTAACTCGATGGAATAGAACATTCGACACGCACACCACAAAAACTTGCCGCAGGTCAAGTGCGGGATAAAATGAAGAATTGTCAATATTGTGATATTGTTTGTTTACTTAACGCGCATGCAGAAAAGACACGTCGTGAATGGTAGCGAAAAATAAGTATTATTTGAACAGTGGGAATTCCAGTCATGACATCGGCCAAGTTTTATTTCAAACGTTTCGTTGAAATTCGAACATCAATTTGAGATAAGCATTATCAATAATGTTCCCAGTGTCATTGGCAAATCGAAAATTAATTTGGATTACCTCGTCGAACGTGTGCATGGCGATCGCGAGACTTACGTAAGTCTCGATAATTCGAGAAAAGTGTCGTCTAGTAAAAATAAATTATTAATTCCGCTGCGCGTAATTCGATAAAGAATAAAAAAATAAACGAAAAAATTCGGTGAAACGTTCAGTGCTTTTTGAATCTTCTCAAAAATGTCGGAAACGAATAAACAACCGAGTTACTACGTGGGCGCGATCGACGAGGGAACAAGCAGTGCTCGATTTTTGGTGACTACATTTATTTCGATCTTTCCCAAAATTTTTCACAAAATTCAATTCCCCCCGTAATTCACCCCCAAAATCATTCGTTACGCAGATTTTCGACGTTCCCAGACGAAAAGTCATCACTTCCCATCAAATCGAAATCAAACAAATTTATCCTCAAGAAGGATGGGTCGAACAAGACCCAAAAGAAATCTTAAACGCCGTCTTCGAATGCATCAAAATAGCTGTACAAAAACTACAAGACATGGGCATCGACAAGAGCCTTTTGAGAGCGGTCGGAGTCACCAATCAACGCGAAACGACTCTCGTCTGGGACAAAGAGACCGGAGAACCGCTCCACAACGCAATCGGTAAAAACCGCATCACCGTTCCCCCAAAAAATCTCAGAATCTCAGCCAATTTTAGTAAATTCTCTTGGTGCCCATTTTTTCCATTCCCAAGGTCGCGTACATGTCCTTGAGGTTGTTCGGGCCCTGGAATCTTTGTCCTTCATGTTTTCATGGCCCAAAAGGCCTTAGATTTGTGAATTTCCCTCGAAACGTCAAGGCTTTTGCCCAAAAAATGCGGCAAAAATTATTTCCGTCCATTTTTTTTGGCTCCGCTTTTGAAAAGTTCAGAATTTCGTTCGAGTTTCAATGACGCAGAGTTCAAGGCCAGTTTTTTTTTTCTTCGATCAATAACAATCATCGTCGGTTTCTTCACAGTCTGGCTGGACATGCGGACGACAACGACCATAGAAGATTTGCTGGAGACGATACCGAACAAGAGTAGAAACAAAAATTACCTGAAGCCGCTGTGCGGCTTGCCGATATCTCCGTATTTCAGTGCCCTGAAGATTCGCTGGCTCATGGACCATGTTCCAAAAATAAAGCAAGCCATGGAGGCGGACAAATGCGCGTTCGGTACTGTGGACAGCTGGATCATTTGGGTAAACGATAAAATCCTCCCGGCTCATTTATTTAGCGCTAGAACGGTCACTTTTTTCTTTTCTCTTTTTTAATATTTTTTTTTCTTATTTTTCTGTTCCGGTGGCCCCGGGTCATATTGACCCCGATTTTCATTGTTGCAGAATCTGACAAGAGGCAAATTACACATAACCGACGTCTCGAACGCCTCTCGAACGATGTTGATGAACATCGAGAGTCTCAAGTGGGATCCCTTGATGTTGAAATTTTTTGGAGTCCCTGCAAAAGTCTTACCCGAAATCCGCTCGAGTTCGGAAGTCTATGGCCACATTGTCGAGCCGGAAATACTCGCTGGTGTTGCCATTTCCGGTGTAAGTTTCTCGAGTTTTCTAAATTAATCAAAAATCCGCTCGTTTCCTGATTTTCCGAATATTTTCTAAGATTAATTTTCAATAATTTTCAATAATTAAAAATAAAATTTTAAAAAATTGCAAAAAAAAACTAATTAATAAATTAATTAAAATAAATAAATCATAATTATTAGTAATTATTAATTTTTTTTGACAATTACCAATAATTATTCATAATTGATATTGATAAATATAATTAATAAATATTTGAATATTTCCAAATAATTTTTTCCTGAATATTTTGACATTTTTGGTTTTTAATCGTTTTCTCTCTCTCTCTCTTTTCTGTTTTTTTTTTAGTCCGTCGGTGACCAACAAGGCGCTCTTTTAGGACAACTGTGTCTCAGGCCGGGCCAAGCAAAAGCGACGTATGGCACGGGATGTTTTCTTCTCTACAACACCGGAAATATCGTGAGAAAAATGTTTGCGTTTATCGATTGGTCTGCGAAGTTTTTTGAAATTTCTCGATTGTTCGTTTTTTTTTCTTTTTTTTTTAAATTTTTTTAGAAAGTCGATTCGACCCAAGGATTGATCACCACGGTCGCTTACAAATTTGGAAAAGAAAAAGCGACCTACGCTCTCGAAGGTTCGGTCGCCGTCGCCGGCGCTGCGCTCTCCTGGCTCCGCGATAATTTAAAATTGTTGGAAAATATCACCGACACTCAAGATTTGGCCGAACGCGTTCGCACTTCCGGTGACGTGTACTTCGTGCCCGCTTTCTCCGGACTATACGCTCCTTATTGGCAACAGGACGCTCGAGGGTATTTTTACCTTTTTTCTTTTCATTTTGCAGAGAAAAAAAAAACAAATTCTGCTCCAAAATTTGTTGCAAATTGTTCGTTGACAATAATTTTGGATTATGATGCCGGAAAATCGATTTTTTGGAGCTCTAGAGTCGATTTTTTTTTTCCAATTATTCGCGAGCGTTTTTTGGCGATTTTTTCGTTTTAATTTCTCATAAAAACCCAAATTTCGCCAAAATATCGTTTGAAAAATATTCGTCGACAATAATTTGGAATTTCAATGACCGAAAATCGATTTTTTTGAAGCTCTGCACTCGATTTTGTTTTTTTTTACGCGATATTTTTGTTTTCCCCACAGAAAAAAAAATCAAATTCCGCTCCAATATTCGTCGATAATGATTACAAATTTTAATTCCTAAAAATCGATATTCCTCCCTCTCCGGAGACGATTTTTTTTTGTCTCTCCTATAAAAAACGGATTTTTTACATTTTCTTGTTCTTCTCCCTAGAGTAATTTGCGGAATAACTGAGGACACGGAGCAATTCCACATTATAAGAGCCGCGTTAGAGGCGGTTTGTTTCCAAACTCGTGACATCCTCGAAGCGATGATCAAAGATTCAGGAACGAGGCTGAGAACGCTCCTCGTGGACGGTGGAATGACTGTGAATAATTTGTTGATGCAGTTGCAAGCGGATTTGACCGGAATTTCCGTCGGTGAGTGAATTTTTCACGAACAACAAAGTTGTCGCTTTTCCCTGAGTAAAAAGCCAAAAAAAAAACAAAGAGAATCATTTGACCCTCGGTGGAGACACCACAATAAGCGCACGTCCCTAGACACACATGGGTCTGGGGGATCTCGACGTTTTTGACGGTATTTGGAGTCGTTCAAAAAATCTGAAAAAATTCAGAAAAAAATAGTAATCGTGATCGATACGAAAATCGAAAAATTTACGCCATTTGCCAGATGGGTCTCCCAGACCCATGTGTGTCTACGGAGGCATAAAAATAATATAAAAAAAAGAAAAAAAATCGAATTCACGGTTTTCATGGAATGGGTCTCCAAGACCCATGTGTGAGCCTGCACTGGGCGATCCATAAAAATGATTTTTTATCATTTTCTTTCAATCGTAATCGATACAAATATCGAGAAATTCACGCCATTCGGTCAATGGGTCTCCCAGACCCATGTGTGTACACTGACGATCAATTTTCGTTTTCTTTTTTTTTTGTTTCATTTTTTTTTTTCACTTGGAATTGGATAAAAATAGGGCTCAATTTTTAGTGAGACCACACATGGTGGAATCGACGGCTCTGGGTGCGGCGATGCTCGCGGCTGTTGGGGCAGGATTGATGGAAATATCCGAGGTCGAGCCGTCCGAAGGAACGGAGTTCAAGACTTCCATCAATGATGATGGTAATTTTTCCCATTTTTTCTTCTTTTCCCCTTTTTTCTTTTCAACACATAAAAAAAATAATTTCCACCAAAATTCCAACACGAACTTGAGCCCCGTTCACGTGACCAGCAAAAAAAATGCTTTAGAAAAAAAAAGAAAATTACTCAATGATTGATAGATCTGAATTTTTTTTTCTTCAATTTTCCGTTTTTTTTTCGTTTTTTTTTTTTATAATAAATTTCTCCGTCAAAATTGAAGCCAAAAAAAAAATTTTTTGAATGAAATTATTAATTCCTTTAGAACGAGACCTCCGGTACTCAAAATGGAAAATGGCGGTGGAGAGATCGATGAAGTGGGACTGTCAAACGAGCTTGGTAGATTAAGACTCGGGATCGATCGAGTAAATTAATTAGAATTAATAAAATCAATTAATTAAGTAGATTAATTATCGTGTAAATAGAAATTCCATAAGAATGGACCAGAAGCAATATTTTTCCATCGACGCCATAAAAAGTCGACCCTCGAGCCGCGAATTTGGCTGGAATTTCGATTTTTCGACCTTTTTCGCACGTTGCTCGATTTTTGATGAAAAAAAATGATTAAAAATGAGAGGAAACGAAAAAAAATTATTCTCGTCCAAAAAGCACGGTCTGGAGATGGACTACGAATTTTTTCACATTTTTTCCGTCATTATTTACTGTCCGGTCGTGCGAGGAAGTCGGTGTCGGAATTTCGTTGCCCAAAAAACGCTCGCGGGTCGAGGGTCCTCGCGAAATTTCATTCGTCTACGAAATCGTACAAGAGAATGCACAATTAAGCTGGGCACGGAGTATCGGTGTAAGGAATTATTAGATTTTCAAATTTTATTCCATTCGGCGATTAGTTTTTTGCTCAAAATTCGAAATAAAATGTTAAAGCTCTTGAATATTATATAAGAATATAGAAAACAATGTTAAAATGCACTGAGCGATGTTCTCGAACTGTTGAAAAATAAAAGAAAATATAATTTTTGAAAAAATCTTGTCGAATCGTCTCCGAAGGTTTTTGGGCACGAAACGAGCAGCGGAATTTCTTGTTTCTGTTCGATCTCGTCCTGCCTAAGAATATTTTTTTCCAACGACGAGTCCGAGCAAAAAGAACAAAATTTTATAAATGTTTTTTTGTTTTTTTCTTCATTTTTGTAGGAAAATTCGAATTCGACACTTGCACCGGTCAAGAGCAAAATAAATCGATTCTCCTGGCGGTTCATATGCGCATGTGAGAATCGCTCCGCCAAATTTTCCGGGCAGGGGTGGATGCTGCGTCCTCGCTTTTCCCACAATAATTTCCACCCCCCTCCCCTCTTTCTACCTCTCCCCCACTCCTCGTCCTTCCTCCTTGTCATCCTACCTGACACCTATATAAGCGAGTATCGAGCCTCAACACTGAAGAGCTCGAAGCTTTTTCATCGCAACAAGTTTCTCGCCATTTAGAGAAAAAAAAAATACATTTTTTTTGCTCCGTTCGTCGCGGAAAAACGATCGCGAAAATGAAGGATCAGGAACAGACTCAGTGCTCGAAAAAACCTACGAAATTGAGGAATCTCATTTACAAAACTGAAGCATTCGATTCCCTTCATCCCAGAGGAACTGAGGTAAGACAAAAAACGTGTCGAATTTTTCTTAGTTCGAACGAAATTCGACAATTTATTGGACAAATTGTTGTAGAATTTTTTTTCAATTTATTAAAATCAAATTTATGGCGAAATATTTTTCTAAATGGTCGATCCATCATTTTTTTGACCTCAAATTTGGCTCGTGATAAAAAGTGCCAATTTTTTTTCGGTCAAAAGAAATTCGAAAATTTAATTAAAAAAATGGTGCTCAATTTTTTTTTTGAATTTATTAAAATTGAATTTTTGGTGAAATTTTCTTTCTACATGGCCGATGGATCATTTTTTTTGGCCCTAAATTTGGGTCGTAATAAAAAGTGATTTTTTTATTTTCGTGCGAAGGAAATTTGGCAATTTAATTGGTAAGATTCTGCTCGAATTTTTTTTTAAATGCATTTATTTATTAAAATTAAATTTTCGGTGAATTTTCTTTTCTACACGGCTCGATTATTTTTTTGCCCTAATTTGGCTCGTGATCGATAGGATTTGTGACGTCCAGGGTGGGGAAAGGAAATCCTGATTCGACGTAACTTAATCGTATCTTTCGATTTTATTTTTTTATTTTTTGTGAAGGCCTGCCAAGTATTTGGTTTCAATTTTTTTGCAGAAAACGTTATGCACCAATCAAGTATGTCTCGGCAGTGTTATGTCACTTCCGGTGCACGGAACCGAGTCCCGAACCAAGGAAGAAATTCTTCTACATGCCAAGGAATTCCTCGAGCAATATTTCTCCTCGATCAGAAGGTTCTCAGATTTTTGACACTGAAAAATAAAATTTTTCTCAATTTTTAACCCTCGAACGGTAACCCGGGGTCAAAACGACCCCGGGCGACTCGAATCGCTTCGTTCTCCCGTTTTTTATCCGACTATCGGACCAAAAATAAATGGAAACACGTGATAACTGACGTGGACAAAAGTTCGTGAGTTAAAAAACTCAAAAAACAAATTAATTCGATTTTTTTTCAAATTTTCTTTAAAAAATAATCGACGGCCCTCCCGTTTTGGTTTTCCCTCATTTTTTCAGAGTAAACAGCGATGCTCATCGTCTTCGAATGGACAGCGTCCACAAGGAAGTCATATCAACAGGGACTTATCAATTGAGCGAAACCGAATTAGTATTCGGAGCAAAATTGGCCTGGCGCAATGCTGCACGCTGCATCGGTCGCATACAATGGTCCAAGTTGCAGGTAAAAGTTGAATCTCAATAAAAAAAAAAATAATCGAACCAAGAAATAAAAAAAAATCGATCATTTATTGATTTTTTTCGTTAAAAAAGAAAAAAATCGTCGATAACCAAAAATCATCAAAGCAACAGAAGGAGAATCGACCATTTATTGATTTTTGTTTTATTAAAAAATGAAAAAAATTCATCAATTTAATTCTGGTTCACAAATTTCGTGCAATTTTTTTTTTTTCACGATTAAAAATTCGTGTTTTCTTTTTCATTGAGTGGTAATTAAAATGCGTTGTCGATAAAACCAGAAAAATCATTGATTTTTCAGGTTTTCGATTGTCGTTACGTGACAACGACTAGCGGAATGTTCGAGGCGATTTGCAATCACATCAAATACGGAACCAACAAAGGAAACATACGGTATAGAGTTTTTACACATAATTACAATAATCACTCAATTTAAACCGGTTATAAAACGAATAACCAATTTCCATTATCGAGCCTCGTCAGCATACGAAGGATTCTTTGTTTCTTTCGCTTATTTCGTCGATTTTTACACTTAAAATTTTTTTTTTTTAAATCTGTAGACCTTTTTGGGATCGAATCGTTTAAATAATTTGCAGATCCGCGATAACAATATTCCCGCAACGAACCGATGGGAAACACGACTTCCGGGTGTGGAATCAGCAATTGATCGCGTATGCTGGGTACAAAAATAAAGATGGAACAATTTTGGGGGATCCAGTCAACGTGGAATTCACGGATGTGAGTCGAAGCGATCCCGAAACATTTTCTCCATTTTTTAAAAATTTTTTAATTTTTATTTATCGTTTTTTTTCTACAGTTTTTCACTGATTTTTTTTTTCTTCGTAGATTTGTATGAAATTAGGTTGGCGTGGACCAAGGAATGGAATAAAAACGAGATTCGACATTTTGCCTCTCGTCCTATCAGCGAATGGCCATGATCCTGATTATTTTGACATTCCGAGTGAACTCGTGCTCGAAGTGCCCATTATCCATCCCACGTGAGTTCCCAAAGAGGTGCCGGTCGTTTTTTTTTCGAAAAAAGGTTAAGAAAAACTGAAGTTAATTTGATTTTCAAGTTTCTTTAATATTGATCGTTTTTCCATGCATTTTTGTTCGGAATCTAATTTATTTATCGGTCGAACTTCCGATGAGTTTATTTTGCGCACGATATGAAAATAAATCTCGCGTAATTTTGTCTTTTTATTTAAATTCTCGGCAGATTTTTCATTGTTGATGAATTTTTTTCGATAATTAACCCTAAAACGATCACGTTTTTTTTACCTGTTCCGGTAAACTGGGGTCATATTGAGCCCAATTTTGAAAAATTCATATCTCCCGTAAAATTGCACGAAACGAGCTCAACTTGGGCTCATTCTTTTCGTTTTTTAATGCAGAATCGTGTGAGCCCGGGGCAAATTTGCTTGGAGACAAAAAATCAGTAAAAAATGTGGTAAAACGATAAGAAACGGAAAAACAAAGAGAGACAATAATAAAAATACGCTTTTTCGGTCAATTTAGATTCGAATGGCTCGCCAAGTTGAATTTAAAATGGTTCGCTGTCCCCGCGGTCTCGGGAATGGTTTTCGATTGCGGAGGATTGGAATTTACTGCTGCTCCTTTCAACGGCTGGTACATGAGCACAGAAATAGGCTCTCGTGACCTCTGCGACGTCAACAGGTACAATCTCCTCGAGGTACGGACGTTATCGCTCATTCTAAATCATTCATCGTCCTTCGTAGTCGCTGTTTGATCTCGTACATGTTGCTCCATTGTTCGAGCACGTTTTCAATCTTCGTACTTTATTTTATTACACGAAACAGACTATAGCGACGTCTATGGGCTTGGACACGAGGAGTCCGATTACCTTGTGGAAAGACAAAGCCATGATCGAGGCTAATGTCGCGGTACTTCATAGTTTTCAGGTAACAAAACAATTTTTTCCCATTTTTTTCTTCTTCGTGAAGATTTTTATGATTTTACGTCAGTCGGAAAAATCGAGAGCACGATTTTTATTATTTTTTACGTTTTTCACGATTTTTCATCGATTTTCCCAATTCCGGATAGAGAATTTTTTTTAGGAATTTGCAAGTTTCCAGATAACAAAACAATTTTTTCATATTTTTTTCTTCTTTGTTAACATTTTTATGGTTTTATGTCAATCAGACAAATCGAGGGCACGATTTTCATTATTTTTTCACGATTTCCCCTATTCCGAATAAAGAAATATTGAATTTTCAAGTTTTCAGGTAACAAAACGATTTTTCGATTTTTTTTCTCCATTATGAAATTTTTCATGATTTTAATTTAATCGGATATAACGAGGGGAACGATTTTCTGTTTTTTTTTTACGATTTTCTAGACATTTTCCTAATTTTGCATAAAGAATAAAATTTTCCAGTGAATATTCAAGTTTTCAGGCGACGAAAACTATTTTTTAACTTTTTTTTTCGTCATCATGGAAATTTTCATAATTTTAATTAATTTTTTTAATTAATTTCATGAATTATATTAAATAAAAAATTTCTGGCGATTTTTCATTTCTTTTTCCTCCTCAATCGAAGATGAAAAACGTCACGATCGTGGATCATCACACAGCATCGGAATCGTTCATGAAACATTACGAAAATGAAATGCGTTTACGGAAAGGCTGCCCAGCTGATTGGCTGTGGATCGTCCCTCCAATTTCTGGCTCGGCGACTACAGTTTTCCATCAGGAAATGGCGCTTTATCATCTCAAGCCAGCTTACGACGCTCAGGTTGAAAAACGAAATAAAAATCTGTTCCAATCAATTAATTAATTAATTAATTAATTTTCCCTCGTCACATTAAGTTTAGTCCCGAATAACTTTTTCCGTTCGATTATTGTCCAGGAACCGGCGTGGAAAACTCACGTCTGGAAAAAAGGACGAGACAAAAAATCAACATCCAAGAAACCACGAAGAAAATTCCATTTCAAACAAATCGCAAGGTAAAAATGATCCTCCTCCCTTTCCGATCGGAAGAAAAAAATTTAATCGCCTCATTCATTATTTTTATTCAATTTTTCGCTCAGTATTATTTCGTTTATAAATTCACTGCCTCAATCATTTTTAAAAAAGTCGACGCTTCCCCGGTTGTTCATTATAAAAATTACAAAAAAACATCAAGTCCAAATTGAAATCGAAAAAAAATTCCAAAAGTTATAAAACGATTTTTTAAATTGAAGAAAAATGTTTAAACATCCAAAAATCAGAATAAAAATAAATAAAAAAAATTAACAAATCGAGTGGCATCGAAAAAAAAAAAATTTCAAGTAAAAAATAATTTTCATCTCAACCGAAATGTTTAATTTCAATTTATTTTAAGAGCCGTCAAGTTTACTTCGAAATTGTTCGGCCGCGCATTATCGCGACGAATCAAAGCGACAGTTTTGTTCGCAACGGAAACCGGAACGTCGCAAATGTACGCCGAGAAACTTGGAGAACTTTTGGGTCACGCTTTTCACTCGCAAGTTTTGAGTATGGCCGAGTACGACATCAGTAATATCGAGCACGAGGCGCTTCTGCTGGTCATTACTTCGACATTCGGGAACGGCGATCCGCCGGAGAATGGAGAGGTAAAAAAAAAAGAATGAGATTCAATTTTTTTTTATTAAAATGGACCGAATTTTTGTATTTTTGAGGAGCGACTCGAATTTTTTTTCTTTTTTAATGAAATTTTTTTTTTTCTCACAATCCGCAGGCGTTTGCCCAAAATTTGTACGCCATGAAAATGAACGAGACGTACACGAACAGCGAGAGCAAAATCAGGTAAGGAAAATGAATTTTTTTAACGTTTTTTCGTTTAATTTGGAAAAAATTCGATGAAACTGGGAAAAAAAAAATATCGGAAATGGCGAGAAGGAAAAAGAATTGCGCGGAAAAGCTGCGAATTTCTGAGTTTTTGTTTTGTTCTCATTTCCGTAAAATTGTTTGTTTTTTAATCGAATTTTGAAATTCAATTGATTTTTCAATAAAATCGAAATGAAATAAAAAATAAATTTCCATTTTTTTACATAAATTCAAAAAATATTTATTCAAAATTATCCTCCGGGGATTTTCTCTAGTTTGGCCACTTCCAAATCTTTTATCAAAGCCAACAGCCAGACCGAAGTGGGAAGCATCAAGAAATTAGACAGACTTGATTCGCTCCGAGGATCGACTACAGATTCACAGCATGAGGACACGTTCGGGCCCCTGAGCAACGTCAGGTATTTTATTACGAGCCAAAAACTTTGTTTTTTATTTTAATCCATTTTTGTCTCATTTATTAAAAATTTTTTCCAAATTCTTCGTCGAAAAAATTGTTCATTGCAATTTTAACGAAAAATCGACGTTAAAAATTGGGCGGGAATGCTTCGATTCCATACATTCCGATTTACAGAAATTAAATTAAAAAATTAAACCCAAAAAAATGCGATTTTTAATTTTTTTATTTTTTTTTAATCGATTTTGACAGATTCGCGGTCTTTGCTCTGGGCTCTTCGGCCTATCCGAATTTTTGTGCGTTCGGTCATTACGTCGACAATCTTTTGGGTGAGCTCGGAGGCGAAAGACTGTCGCGATTGTCTCAGGGCGATGAAATGTGCGGCCAGGAACAGGCGTTCAGAAAATGGGCCGCCGACACATTCGCAGTGAGCAAAAAAAAAGAGAAAAAAACAAAAATCCTGATCGTTAATTTGGGAAATTTGACTCGATCGATTTTTCCAGGTCGCTTGCGAGACTTTTTGCCTCGACGACGACGAAACTCTCCTCGAAGTTGCTTTGTCCCTGGGATCCGAAGCCCTGACCAACTCGACAGTGCGATTTGTCGAGGCAGATCCACAGCCCATAGCAAAATGTAATTTTCATTTTTTTTTCTCGATTCGTAAACAAAAAATCTCGTCGCATCTGGTCGAAAAAAATGGTCCATCGTTTTTCTCAGCGAATAGAATTAATTTCTCGAATTTGACGAGATCGAAAATTTGGATTTTCCAGGATTTAAAATTTTTTTTTAATTCCATTTTTTTTTTCCTTGACAGCTCTGAGCAAATGTCACAACAGGAACGTGACGACGTGCAACATGCTGAAAAAGACGGATCTGACGACCAACGATTCTGGGTAAATATTCTAGAAAAAAAAATAATAATAAATGAACCAAAAAATGGAGAAATGGAAATTTAAATTTTTTCACTAGTTTTTTCTGCTCGCAGAAAATATTTTATATAAAAATTTACTTAGACGTCATGAAATTGAAAAAAAAAATTCACATTCCAGAGTGACAACGTTGCTCTTGGAGTTGGACGACCTGGCGAGCATGGAGATATCGTACAAGCCAGGAGACCATCTCGGAGTCTTTGCGTGCAACAAAACTGACTTGGTCGATGGAATTCTGGCTCGTATGGAGCCGGAAATGGATTTCGACGTGCCGGTGGAGCTGCAGATGCAAAAACAGTCGCACACTCCGAACGGTAAGAAAATAAAAAATAAAAAGAAGTAAAAATCGAAAATCGCAGAAAAGTAATGGAAGGGAATTTTTTGAAATGATGAAAAAAATTCAGGCGTCGTCAAAACTTGGGTACCTCACGATAAATTCTCTCCCAACTCTCTGCGAATGTTGTTCACACGATTTCTTGATATAACGACACCACCCACGCCCAATTTGCTGAGATACTTCGCGACCATTGCGACAAACACGGAGGAACAGGCGCAACTCAACGTTTTGGCAACGGTAAGTTTTTTTTGTATTTTTTTTTCAATTAAAAATTTTTCGAATAATTTATTTATTTTTTTCAATTTTGAAAACTCGGATTGCGTGAAGAGAATCAAGTTTTCTCGGAAAATTTACCCGCAAATGTAGAATTTTTCATTTTATGGAATTTTTTAAAAAATTTCGTCGCAATCATTTATGTTTTTTTTTTTCTTAAAATTAAAAATTCACGAGTTTAATTTTTTAGTTTTGTATTTTTGGCCTCCGGTTGTGTGATTTTTGTTTGTTTCCCGAGACAGGACTCGACCGCCTACGAGGACTGGAAACACTGGAAATATCCAAACCTCTTAGAAGTTCTTAACGAATTTCCTTCCGTCAGACCCTTCGCCCCTCTTTTCGTTCTTCATCTGACTCCCCTGCAGCCTCGTTTTTACAGCATATCTTCTTCTCCTTTGGTTCATCGCGGTCAAATTCATTTGACCGTGGCGATCGTCCAGTACAAATCACAAGGTAGAGGAAAAAATTGGGCACGACGGCCACGATTTTCGAATTTTTTTGAATTTCTTCGTAAAATTTTTGTTTTTCGTTTGAAATTTAATTCAATTAATTGAATAATCATTTTGACAAATTAATCAAATTACATTCAGATGCAATTTTAAATATTCTTTGTAATAAAAAAAATTCGATTCAATTTTACATTTTGAAAATTTAATTCAATTTTGAATTTTGACAATTTAATTCAATTTTTAATTTTGAAAATTTAATTCAATTCTAAATTTTCAAAATTTAACTCAATTTAAAATTTTGAAATATTAATTTAATTTAAAATTTAAAAAAATTGATTCAATTTAAAATTTTGAAAATTTAATTCAATTTTTACCCAAATTTTTGAAAATTTAATTTTAATTGAATAAAAATTTTCTCTATTAATCCTGAGATGGTATTTTGGTTTGGAAAGGTGGGACGGGTCCTGTGCACTATGGCGTGTGCTCGAACTACCTCAACGACATCACGGACGGCGAGCCTCTTTACGTTTTTGTGCGAAGGTGAGAGAAAATCTGATTGCACAAGAAATTTTGTTCGAAAAGTGAAAAACTTTATTATTAACTATGAATTTTTGTTCATCGTCTCTCGATGTCTTAGAAAAATGTATTTCCAATCTTTCAGTGCCCACAATTTTTACATGCCGGCAAAAGTCAACGCTCCGATGATTCTCGTTGGTCCCGGAACCGGAATCGCGCCCTTTCGTGGATTCTGGCATCATCGGCACGCCGAAAAACTATTAAATTCCCGTGAGTCCGTTGCCAAGAAATGTCAAAATGCTAAAAAATAAGGAAAATATTTGTAAATGATAAAAACAATGAAAAATATTTTAAAAATGAGAAAACAATAAGGACAAATATTTAAAAATGCAAAAAAAAATATTGAAAATCAGAAAAACAAAAGAAAAAAATGTTTAAAAAATGAAACAAATTTGAGATTAAACGTACCATGAAAATAATTAATGGATCATTTTGTTTTCCCATACAGATGAGAATCATGGCAAAATTTGGCTATTTTTTGGTTGTCGTCAGAAAAATTTGGATCTCTATAGACGGGAGAAGAAAGAAATGCTCGAGGCCGGTGTCCTGGATAAAGTTTTTCTGGCTCTCTCCCGCGAGCCTGGAATCGATAAGGTGAATAATAAAATAGCCCAATTAGGCGATTCCCCAAACTCGAATCCCAGCCTAAAAAACTGTTTCATTGATTTTTCTCATAACTTTCCAGACTTACGTTCAACATCTCCTACAAGCCGAAGCCTCACAAATCTACAATATGCTCGTACACGAGCAAGGCCACTTTTACGTTTGTGGAGATTGCACAATGGCCGAGGACGTTTATCAAACATTGAAACAAATTATACAAACCCATGGCGAAATGCTGGACCGGGAAGTCGAGGCCTACATGTTGACTCTAAGGGTAAAAGAAAAATTCGAAAAAAAAAAAACAAAAATCAGAAAAAACCAAAAAATTGAAATAAATTTTTAAAAATTCAAAAAATCTGAATAAGTAAAAATGAATAAAAAAATGAAATGAATACAAAAATCGAAATAAAAAAAAATAAACCAGATATAAAAATCGAAAGAAAAAAAAAATTAGAATGAATACAAAACGCGAAATAAAAAAAAAAAAAAAAAAAAAATGAAATAAAATAAAAAATAGGAAAAAAAAAAAAAAAAAAAAAAAAAAAAAAATAAAATAAAAAAAAAGAAAAAAAAAAAAAAAAAGAAAAAAAAAAAAAAAAAAAAAGAGAAAAAAAAAAAAAAAAAAGA
>JAPYYS010001460.1:0-26475 GCA_030522525.1 Campopleginae sp. 14b
ACAAAAAAAAAAATCCAACAATTTTGAGATTTTTTCCAAAATTTCGTTTTTGATACGATCGTTCTGTCAATCGCCAATCGTCGCGAGTCCCAGAAATCCGATGAAATTTCGGAATTAATGAAAAATCAATAAAAAAAAAAAACAAATTTAAATCCAATAATTTTGACATTTTTCCCAAAATTTCGTTTTTGATTCGATCGTTTTATAGATTGCCAATCGTTGCAAGTCTAAAAAATCGAGTTCAATTAAAAATAAACGTCAAAATATCCACGAGTCTTAATTTTTCAAAAAATAATTAGCAGATCCAACAAATCCAACATTTTTTCCAAAATTTCCTTCACTTCTCGATCGTTTTTGCCAGAAACATATTTAAAATGCAGGAAATGAAATTTTACCCAAGCGAGAAACTGCGTTGCAGGAGATACTTCGTCACGACGTAAGAGATTAACGGATGTGCATTTGTTGAGTGAATGATGATCCTTTGGATTCGACCCTCCGCTTTTCTGGTTCATCCTCTTGCCTCGGCCTAGACCATCATAAGACCAAGACAGACAATCAGCCTGTTGCGTGGCCCACAAAATCAATATCTTTCTTGCTCGTCCGCCTCAACCATTCGTATCACTTACGCCCTTTTGTCTGTCACTGTAAACAAGACCGAGAAGCGATAAGAAATGGATTGTCATTGCATGAATAAAAATTATAAATTTCAACAGCAGGACTCGCTGCTTCCAGACTTTCCGGAACCCCCAAAATTCCCACTACCGATTTTATTATTTCGAAAAGTCCTTCGCACCTTTTCCTTCGAACAGGCTTCACTTCCCGCGATTGAAAAAGATTACCCAGCATAGAGATTCCGCAGATAACCAGCCACAAGGATCAGGAGCTATTTTAACTTCAAGGCAAGGTCGAGAAACAACTTTTGAGCGCGAGTAAGAAACACGAAGGTCGGAGAATCGAGACCAAGAAAAATAAAAATTGCAACTTATTTAAAATAAATAAATTGCTGTCCCGATGAAAAAAAAATTGGTACAAATCTGCCAGAATCTTTGATTCGAATT
This sequence comes from Campopleginae sp. 14b, assembly GCA_030522525.1. Taxonomy (NCBI): domain Eukaryota; kingdom Metazoa; phylum Arthropoda; class Insecta; order Hymenoptera; family Ichneumonidae; species Campopleginae sp. 14b. The sequence goes on from JAPYYS010001460.1 coordinate 1,059, forward strand.
TTTCATTAAAATCACCAAAATTTCTCGAATTTTTAATTCTCACGGTCCCACAAACTTTGCGGTCCCAAAAATTTCATAAAAATGATTTTAATCGAATTTTCTGTTCGTCGAAGCCAAAAATCGTTGTCCCACATAAAAAAATCTCAAAAAACCGTTCACCAGAGATTCCCAACAAAAAAAACCATAAAAATCGATAAAAAATTTCGTCATCGGATTCAGATACATCAGAGACGTTGGAAATCGACGAAATGAAACGAACGAGAAGTTCGGAGACAAAATTATGGAGAAGCGAGGGCCCAGAATAAAGTACAACCCCCTAAAACGTATCCCCTTAATGCAAGGATTAATTAAAGGACGATATAGGCTGCAATAGATTCGAAGGACTTTGCCATCAAAGGTACACACGATGACAGGTAAATGAAATTGCACATAGAGCTAGATGGGCCAGCAACGTGCTCTGCGTCTCTTATCTCGTAATGTATATGTATGCTCGCCTTATAGGCGTCTATTTATGTATAGGGAAACACAGGAGCATATATTACAAGGATACAAGTTCGTGCTAGATAGGAGGCAAGTTATAAATTCGTTCCTATGCATAGATACATAAGCACCAACGTTTCTGTGTGTATTTTCCAAAGATATACGTGTCTGTGAGTTCGAAGGTAGTTTAAGTGCGTTTAGAGGTGCATAACGCTTCGGTGTCTTTATCTAATATAATTCCAGTGGCAAAAGTGTATTATAATGACAATAAAAGTCGCGGGACAAATTTGGTGATGTTACGAAATTTATGATGGAATAAAAATGGGGAAAAAAATGAGTTGGGACTTCGAGTGGGTCTTTCCTGAAGTTTTTATGACGTGAATTTGAATGGAATCTCCGAGTCGGTTGAGAACTTAGTAATTATCGATTCTGGAGGTTTATTTTGATGAGGAAATCTCGTGGATCGTTGGACGAGAAAGTGGGTCAATAAAATGGGTTTCTTGATCGACGTGGACGTGGGAAACTGATGTCTTTGGCAACGTCTGGGTTCTGATCGCTTTTCTATAACGTTGCTGCTCTGTTTTGCTCATTATTTTGTGGTACAGTTGAGCTTTCTCTCTCTGCCTCGTGTTCCTTGCTCTCCATTTCTCCTGCTGGCCGTGCGAAACTGCGAGGATTCGATGGTTCAGTTGCATTCAAGTTGGCTATTATAGCTCGAACGTTACTGTGGGGAGAAGAGATTGAATCGAACGGAACTAGCATGACGCGTTGCTGCTGATGTCCTTTCTCTGCTCTTTGCTCTCGCTTCCTCGCGTTTAGCTAATATTTACAGTTCGATCCTATCGACGACTGTAGCGAACGTGCAAATGTGCCATTTCTACCGAATCGAATCGATTCCAACATCGGACTCCAACGAGAATGGCTGCACTCGTTGTTTCATTAATTAATTGTCATCCAAATGTGATACACCACGTGATATTCGCGGTAAATCATTCCAATTGCTCCGGCAGATAATGAGCGGGTAGAATTTAATTTCTAACATCCTCGGAGCCCCCAAATTCGATTGACATCACGTCCCAGGCGTATTATCGAATTAATTAGTTCTCAAAAAGCTCGTGATCGATCACATTAGCTCGACAAGATTTCTGGCCTCATTCACATTCGCGGTCGACGATAGCCGACGGTCCAATCATCCGAGGACTCATTGATTGGACAGGGAACTTAAGAACTTTATTGTCGACGTTTCGATCGACTTTTTTCTGCATTCGACGACTTTTCGTGCCAATAATTTCCCGAGCAAACTCACCGTCTCATCAATTATACAGTTTTACTTTTTCCCGTCCTACGAAATCTCTCACCTTCCGATAGAAAATAGTACCGATCGGTTTCAGATAAAAAAACAAATCTTCAATAACCGATATCATGGAATAATGAAAACTCTCACTCGTCGTGTCCTTTTTTCTTAAAAAGGGAATATAAACCCAACCTCGATCCGTTATTTCCGTGCTGGATGACGTCATTTTGTCCGATCCCGATTGGAACTTTCAGCCCGGGGTGTGGGGGCCGCAAAAACTCTCCATTCAATCGGACTTTGGATCAGACAGTTGGCCAGTATTTACAGACCCAGTGAGACCCCCTTCGTGGTGAGATCGATCTTCCGACCCTATCCTCTGCCTCGCACTCGTAAAACTACAAACCAATTAGCTCGAGCGATTCCTATTGATCGAACTCATATTCTTTCTCCCTCTCGCTCTCTCCGTCCCTTGGTCGTCTTTTTCCGCATCTCTCTCAAAAGACGTAAAATTTTGTACAGTCCACGTGACGGAAGTAAAACGAGAAACGATCGAGGCGAGAAAAACAATAAATTGTTTCGTACCAAATCATATTTTTAGATTCCCATTCACTTTTTTCAATTTCCAAAGCAGATAAAAGTTCGATAGTCTCCGAACACTAGAGACAAATGATTTCCTAACATTTTCAACGTTTTTCCACACTGGGTCAATTTGACCCAGAGCGTTTTTCGTCTTCATTGACGAGTATCCATCACTTCCACACTGGGTCAATTTGACCCAAAGCGTATTTTGTCTTTACCGACGAGTCTCCTACGTTTCCACACTGGGTCAATTTGACCCAGAGCGTTTTTCGTCTTTATTGACGAGTATCCATCATTTCCACACTGGGTCAATTTGACCCAGAGTGTATTTCGTCTCCATTGACACGTATCCACCATGAAGTATGCAAAAAATGACGAATCTGGTGAAAAAGTTACCGAAAACTCAGGCCGGGTCAATATGACCCAGTGTAAATGTATTAAATGATATTTTTGGATTCCCATTCAATTTTTTCAATTTCCAATGCAATGCGTTCGAAAAAAGGGAAAACAACGGCCTTGGTGCAAGGTTTTTCTTTCGTACACAGGGTCGACGTTTGTAAATTGTTGAGTCGATTTATCACCCACTGCCCTCGTTTGGCGATAGTTTTTCCAGGCAGCTTTAGAGTTTCGAGATTTCTCTTGAGGCACCGAAGATCTTACGTGCGGAAGAGAACGCTCGAAAGGCAATCGAAAGACCGGATACTATTGCAAGTTGCTTTGAAAAGGCGTAACCAATACAGGATTCTACACACTTGTAGGACCTCCCGAAAAATCAACATGTATATTTACCCACTCGAGTTATAAGGCTGATCCCAGGAGCTGGCTTCCCCGTAACCTGTAGGAGCCCAATGGAAGTTGCCAGCAGGTGGCAGGTTCACCACGCATATCGATTTCTTACGAACCCAGCCGGGCTTGTCCTCCGCCAATCTATATACACATCCACGAACGTTTACACAAGGTTATCATCAGTACCTCCGCGTAAATCCTTCAGAACGTTACCGTCGGCCAGAAATCTATGGACGAAAAAAAAAAAAAATGTCAAATTGATCCTCTCGAGTTAATAGTTTTTAAAAAATTTCTGACGCTACTGGCCTCGTTGCTTGTCCACTGACGTGTAGTCTACTCGCCCAGGACTCTCGAGTCTCTGGATCATGGGAATAAGAATTGAAAGTCTTGGAAAGATTTTCCCATTCGTCGTCATTCAGGCTCGCCGGATCGTCGAGAGAAAAAGGGAAAGAGCCAAAACTCCACGAAATCACAAAAAAGTTGCCAGCGATTTTGGGCTTTTTTTTTGGGCCAGGAGATCGTTAGCTCAAGCTCAACAATCCCTTACGATGAGGTAAAGTCTAAGAAACAAGTTTTGACGGAAGCAGCTGGCAGGCTGAGGAAATTAATCGATATAGTCAAGAAAGCACGATCGTGTGGTCTATGGCCCGGTAATGATCGTTGCACTTCATTGTGCAAGCCGTAGGTGTGAAGTTTCCATAACCATGAAGCCATGAATATCTATGGTGTGTCCCATGAACGTAGATTTTCTGGAATTTCCCTCGAAACGACGTTGCGATCTCATGGCAAACGTTCCCAAAGCCATCAGACCCATCAGGCCAATGTTGACCACGAGCAAACCATCAGAGTGACAGGAGCCTCTGCAATAACTTACCAATGCAGCAACCTTAATGGGACACCCTGTGAATCGGTCTTGGCAGATCGCAGCCCAATCGTTCGTTAATTGGACTCTGCGAGGCCTGCCACAAGCAACGTCGAAGCAAAAGCTTTGTGTTCGCTTGGCCCGATCCCATTCGCATGGCCACAAGAGTTTCCGATGTCCTGGGCAACCTCCAGGTACTTTTCCCATTACCGGTGACTCGCGTCACGTCAACTTTCCACATTCTCACGTTTCTTTCGATTTCATACATTCCCCTCGATAGACAAAGTCGCGCGTGACTCGGAGCCAAAGTCCAAAAGCAATCAACAACATTCCATGGAAACTATGAAGTCGTTCTCTTTCATTCCGATGTCTGGGTCTCCAAAGAAATCTAAACGTTTCTTGGGAAGAAAAAAACTCACATTTCTTCCGGCCTGCAACGTCCGACAAACTTGCCAAAGTATTGAATAAATTTCAACAACGTAAGAACAACTTTAGCCTGTTGTTCGAGTTCCCTTCGAGCTTGTGGCAAGTGATTCATGCTATCGTTATGGAATTATGATTTGATACCAAAAGTTTTACTGTTCCCAGTCAAATTGCTGCTAAAATTACGAAAAGAGAGCTTCAGGTTCCATAACTTTTCTCTTTGCTTTTCATCATTCTAAAAGTGCTTGGCCAACCCCATCACTATTGTATACGATCCGGTTACGATCCACACCGGGGCAGCTAAACTGTTCAAAGCTTTTGGTGCTCGTTCGAGATTGTATCGTCAGAAACGACGATTATTTGTTTGGATTCAGATTTAAATTGAAAAAACTGACTTAATTCACCGTTTTCATTTCTTTCGTTGAAAAATTTAAAAAAATCAATATTTTAATTAATATCTCGATCAATTTTCCATTTTTTTTCTTCACGTACAGAGTTAATAATGAAATTTTATTAATTGGGCGTCTTAATCGTGTTCCAATTAAAATTCGATTTTTTTTTCTGGTCACCATAAAAAATATTAATTTCCTTTTTCATCTGTTCAGATTTATTTCTGAATAAATTTTTTATCCTTTTTTTCTCACGTAGAGCTTTTTGACATTCGTTACGAACCAATCGAATCGCCTTGGGCAACTTGGTCTCCGATTCGAAAAGCAGAGTGCTGGGTCTCTCCAAACGACGTTGTCCAATTGTTCATCATTTGGCAGATTTAAGGATGATGGAAAGTTGGAACTGGGTGGTCGTTCAGTTTAGCACCGGATGATCGATTTCCAGGCTTGAACGTGAAAATATGTTATTCGTGTTTGGCGTTGCAAAGGTTCAACTCGCTTCGTCTGATGACGCAAACAATGACCTGCATATCTACCAGGATAGTTATTTTCGTTGTTAACCCCGTTTACAATTACAGCCGAGAGAGAATTCCAAATTCTATTTCTCGATCGGATTCCTGATGCTCTGACAAACAGGATATCTTGCAAAACGTTCTCTCGATTGACAATGTTCCCCAACAACTAATTTACGTCCTTTACAATGCACTTTTCGTTTATTAACTTGACTTGGTTCCAAATTTGTCCTCGGGCCATGTAATTATCTGTATGATTAAATTTGCAGAAACGAATGCTCGATTGATCATCAATCAATTACGAAGATTTTATAACCCTGGAAATCTCCAGAGAACGTTTTCTTAATTGGCTAAAAATCGTTGATGTGTGTGTAGGCAAGATTTCGTATGCGGAAGGCTTAGCAAACTGTAGTAAAGAGGAAAAACGTTATTTCTGTGTGGTGATCGAAGAGAAGAGAAAAGCCTGAGGCGTCAAATTTGTAGCTGCCTGGGCGTATCCAAAGATCCATTGGAGCGTTGAATTTAAATAGAGTTGAAATTTAAAATGGGATCCGGGGGATTCCCAAGAGCGAATGTTGCATCGAAAATTGAGACTTTGTTAGTCGAACTTCTCGTTTCCCTTTTTTTTTCGAGCAGCTCCTTCATTTTTGGCGAGGGATTAAATTTCGGATGTTCGGAGGACGAAATTGAAGTGCAGAATCGATCAGAATTTTACTGAATTCATTCGTGGAATCGTACTTTCTTTTTTTGGCTTCTTTTTCGCTCTCAAAAACAAACGAATCGCTGAGGAATGCATCGGCGGAAAAATTATTGGTGCATCCGCCGCCAACTGCAATGGATGCAACATATGCAACGTGTGGGCGTTTTCGAGTTGCATTCGTGCACGAAGAGAACGATATCAACTGGAATCCAAATCGAGCATATATTTCCATCCTTTTTATTCATTCTCCAGCCCTCGGAGCAAGCTTTGAATATAAAAATAGCTTGTGGCACACGTAAAGTTCAGCCTGGTGGATATTCGTCTGACGTAGGATGGATCGATCGAGAAAAATTTGGCACAAGCAGATAGCGAAGACAAACGGATCAACGTTAAATAATAAAGTCGAGAATAACACCGTCGTCCTCGAGCATTACGTGTGCTGAAATAAATCATCAAAGAAAAAAAAAGGAAGCCACAGTGGATAAAAAAAATGATTGTGAAAAAGTCCTCAGTCGAATTTCCATTGAATCAACGGCGAGAAATTGAATTTCTTATCAATTGCATCGAGAGTAATTGCGGGCTTGTAGGAAAGTCGAATTTCATCGCCTTTTCAAGAAAATCTAATTGGTAGGCAAATGAGTAATGGCAAACGCCACGTTGTCAATAAATGTGACAGGATTGTTTCGAGCATGGTGCAATAATTTGCTTAGCAGACGATCCAATTGAGTAAATACTTAATCAGAATAATCTGGTTTAAAATCAAATGCATGATTGGATCAAGTGCATGGATAAAAACAGTAGGACCGAAATTGTTAGCAGGGACGAGAATAGGAAAATTTGTTCTCATTATAGATGGTAGCTACGAAGCGATTGAAGGGAAGGCGGCGACTTCTGAGCATGGTCGTCGAGATTGAAGATCTGTCGTAGTGTCTGCAATGCATTCGTGTGTGTGAGTACGTTGGAAGAATCATGTGCAAGTAATGCGGAGCGTATTCATGTTTGTCATTGTGGACACTGGCAGCGTAAAATTGTCGGCGGAAAAGGTTCGTTACGTGCTATAAACGGAGCGACCAATCGTTGCTCACCCGGTTCACGATCATTGCGCGCTCTCGCCTATCAACGAGATTCTATGAAAGAGTTGGGTGTTCCATAGTCTCCGAGCAATACACACAGATCATTTGCTAACAATTTCAACGTTTTTCCACTCTGGGTCAAATTGACCCGGAGTGTATTTCGACTTTTCTCACAAGTATCCACCATTTCCACACTGGGTCAAATTGACCCATGGCGTATTTCGTCTTTATTGATAAGTATGCATCATTTCCACACTGGGTCAAATTGACCCAGAGTGTATTTCGTCTTTATTGATGAGTATCCACCATTTCCACACTGGGTCAAATTGACCCTGAGTATATTCCGACTCCATTGTCAAGAATCTACAACGAAAAACGCGAAAAATGTGGAATCGTTCGGAAAAATAATGAAAATCCTAGATCGGGTCAATATGACCCAGTATATCGTGCCAGATTCTCAGAACAAACAAATTCCAATAATCTTCTCTGAAACGATGATATAAAAGCCTAAGGTGAAGGTGTCAACTAACAAAGAAAAATGTGCAACCAGAATAAGATGGCCATGGGAAAGGTGAAGAGCCGAAAAAAGTCACAGCAACACCGGGAAATATCTTGATTTATGGTTCAACCTCCCGAAGGCATCGAGCAGCGTGGACACTGTTTGCTCCTGTGCCTCTTGCACACACATACATATATCGATAAACTTCTCACATACATTCATGTGTACACACAGAACTTACCGTGTCGATTTGATCCCTCGTTCAAGCTTTACCAACTCCGATCCGTGCTATCCTGCTATCCCTTCTCCAGCAGGGTGGTTCAACCTCTAACGTCAATTTCCAACCCTTTCTGCAGGCCGCACACAAGCCTCGATCGACCCCACTAATCATCGCAAAGTTTGGAGCGAAGAATAGCCTTCGCTCGCTGCCGATCGATGAGCGGGCTCGTAGCCGCATAGCCAAGAAAAAAAGATAAAACGAGGAAAGAGAATCGCTCCCGCGCGATTTTCTTCAGTGACATAAATCACGATGGGCACTGAAGCGAATGGTGTGAGGCCATTGGGGGTTTCTCCATACTCAACCAACATTCTCTCTCAAAAGCTCAACGCGCCGTAAAGTATCCCAAGAATCGAACCTGCCCGCGTACACACAGCCGCCTCTCTATATCGCTCTAATTGTCTAGAGACGTCACCATACCTCTTTATACTCACACCCACACACAGAGCCCAGAGACTTTTGGAACTCTCAAATTCCGGATCGTCCAACACTTCACGGACGCCTACACCTTGCAAACTTTCCCTGAACTATAATTCTTGCTTCCCGGCTCACGGAATTCTCGTCCCTGGAAGGTGACAGTCATAGCAAAAAATAAAAAAAAGCATCGATATTGCCTCGTGTAATTAACAGAATAATTTAAAAGTCGCATCGGCAAAAATGAGCCAAATTTGATTTTTTTCTAATGTTGAAATGGTGGAAGAAACTCTGGGTCAATTTGACCCAGTGTGGAAATGGTGGATAATTGTCAAAAAAGACGGAATACACTCTGGGTCAATTTGACCCAGTGTGGAAATGGTCGATAATTGTCAATAAAAACGAAAGACACTCTGGGTCAATTTGACCCAGTGTGGGAATGGTCGATACTTGTCAATAAAGACGAAATACACTCTGGGTCAATTTGACCCAGTGTGGAAATGGTAGATATTCGTTTATAAAGACGAAACACACCCCGGGTCAATTTGACCCAGTCTGAATTCCGCACGCACGACAGGATGAGAATTTTGGGATAGGAATGAGCGAAGTTGCGTTCGACAATGTCGGACATAGAACATGGCGCGAATTCATACCAAACATGCAGAAGATGACGATGGCAAGAAGAAGGACAACTGTAAGCTCAGAGCTTTTTGATACGACGCTCACGTAGCGCTCGCTCGCGCAGTTAATAACATCACAGTAGGTGTTCTCTATATATCCTTTCCACCTTTTCCTCCATCCCCCTTCCTCCCTCGGGCCTCCTCTCACCTTTCCCTTTTCGACGTTCTTCCTTCCTTCCGGGTTTCCTCTTTGCACCGAAACTCTCGTATTTTGCATGCCTCCGGACTACTCTACGACGTTCCTCGCCGGGCTTATATCACCTCGGCTTCGCCGATCAAAATCTCTATTCCCACTATATTTCTCATTCTTTTCCTATTTCTCTGTGGACTGGAAAGTGAAAAACAAACTCTCCGCGAGTACACGTTGCGTTACGACACAGCCTGGACGAAATTAGTTCGTTGCCTGTTTGAGAAAATCGATTCTTTCCCTTCAAGGTGTCGAATGCTCGAGAAAAAAAAAAATCCTATTTGACGTTTTAAAAGAATCCTCCGGACAATCCACGAAATCAGGACATCGCGTCGTGAGCTCCAGGAATAAAAATTGTCCACGACCATGGAGAAGTGAGTCTGCAACCGCGAAAAACGAGCTGAACGAAACACGAGACATCACGTGGATGCTGCGGATCCGAGTCACGAGTTTGAGGCTAGTGCGAGAATGACCTTTGCGGTTTACTCGTGTTCCTCGTCATCGGAGCCCAATGCCACCGAATCAGTCTTTTATTCCCATTCGATACCATTCGCCATCCGAAGAATCGTGGACGCTTCAATTTTTCAGCATCCTCGACAGATTCCCGAGAGTTATCAACGAGACGCTTCATGTTCCCGTTTCAACTACCAACTCGATGCGAGCTTCAGGGTGGCTCGCCCTTTGCTGTTTCTCCACTATCGGTTCATCCACATTTTCCCAACAGTCCCTGAACTAAAAACATTTGTTGATACTCGTAAAATTTCCAAAAAACCATGATTCCCCAGGATCGTGTCGTACAAACGTTCGGCACAACGAGTCGTAGGCATGGAAGTGCTAAAAATTTTTTTTTCCAGCTTCCTCAAGCCCTCAGCAAACTTGGAACCTCCGAGGAGTCTGCATGAATGTTAAAATGCAGATTACGATGAAAAAGTTGGACGTAACAGACTCGGACTTGACCGAAAGCCACGACGAAGTGGAGAATATTATTCGAACGTCGAGAGAAAATTTGAATAGCGTGAAAAAAAGCAGCAAAGAGATTTCCTCGCTTTCCTGGCAAATGGCCAAAAATGGTTATTCTCTTGAAACTTCAAAAACAACATCGAAGTCTCTGTTTTCGTAGCAGATTCCCAGCGAATTTAGATGCCCAAGAAGTTGAAACAACTTCTCCATTGATTGCGATGACTTCCAAACGAAACAATCGCGTCTATCGCAGAATCTCAAAAGCTTCGACGTTGCGATGAAAACTGGGAAAAGAGAAGACGTTGATTGGCTCACAAGTATTTCGACAAAGTTTGTGGCTTGTAACAAGAAATGGAAAGTACTTGGGTCGCAGAGACGATAAGAAGTTCGTCACCTCGTGCACCGAGCCAGGGAAACAAGTTCTCCAACTTCTCAACAGAATATCGAAATGCATTTGCAACATTTTCCAGGGATGCAGAATAAATACAAAAAGCTGTTGAAACTTTAGACTCGTATAGATCGTCGAGAAGTCAACCGAAAATGTGTTATCCAAACGTGACGATCTCCAGTTTATCTAAACAAATATAAAGGTGATCAATGCTCACCTTGAAACTTGCCAAGTGCAAGGTATAGAGACTGGTCATTTCGGACTATTAAAAATTGACATAAGCATCCAAGTTTTGTCCCTTAATGGTCGAACGTCCGTGAGGATTGGATAAAAAAAAAAAAAACGTTTGGCTCCTTAAATATTGAAACGATAATGCGCTCAAATAATATGTTGGCGTTTCATAAAACCTGTAATATCGATACGTGATACGTACAGTCTTCTCCAAAACTATTTTCCCACCCACTTTTCTTTCGAGCTTTTGAGTAAAAAAAAAAAATTACGACCGGGGAACGGATTTTATTCCAATAATCTCATGGGAAAGATTAAAACATTAAAATTATGCCACTGATCCAATTATTTTTTGATTCAAAAAATTTGGCGGAAAATTTCCAAAAAGTGTCGATAATCCGAGTATTAACGATTTTTCTTTCTCAGATTTTAATTGCAACACCTTAATGTAAAATTAATAGCAATTAATCGCTGCAACGATGGTCGACTATCAAGGGAAAACACCAATAAACATGTAGGGATTGAAAAAAAACTTTTTGAGAAGAAAAAGTTCAAAAAAGATTGTAAAATCGAGGAAACTGGAGCTGACGGAGTCTTTTTCCACGATCTAGTCCCTAAAAGAGAAATTTAAAATTTTTCCATCGTCCAGAATTCGATTTAGAGACATGACGAAGTCTCGAAAAAAGCCCATTTTCAAAATGACGCACCAGCTGAAAAAATGTGTGTGGAGGAAAAATTAAAAAAGCAAAACAAAGCTGGATTCCTCCGCTTCAAAAAGCTGCTCGCTAAATTGGATTACGAGCATTTTTGACTGAGATATTGAATTTTTTGTCCGACCACAAAATTTAAAGAGTGCGTAATACTTTTTGCCGAGGCTGTATGTAGGAATATGTGGATGTATGGCTGAGTATGAATAATAAGCATGGTTGGTGGAATATCGTGGATGATGTATGTACGTGCGTGCCGGTACGCGGTAGCGGGTGAGGATAATCCGTGGAGGCGTGTGCGTCGCGCCACTGTCGCGACGCCGACGCCGGGAACTCGGCAGACTACAGTACCTGAGACCTTCACAAGCCTCGTCTAGCTCTGCTTTGCTTCAGTTCACGTTCAGTCGACCCCGTGCATCGCGGCATGTCAGCCGCCGCGCGATCATCCACGATCCTCATTCTCGTGACATCGGATGTGCGCAGTCCGTTGAATCGTCATTCGGAATCCGGAATCATAAAATATTTCAAATGACACGGAGCTGAATTTCCGAAAGTTGAGTTAAAAAATAAAAAGTTATTGACGGAAAATTTCAGCGTCGAATAGTGGATAAATAATCCGAGTGAAAAGTGACAAGCCAAAGTGTGTGGCGAAGAAAACAATTTTCAGAAAATATTGTCTCGATTTTGGAAATACGAAAATTTCCAAAAAAAACTGTGGTGGTTTTAATTTTCAAACTTTCTCCAGAGGAGTCCCATTTTTCATAATTTTTTTCGTCACGAATAAGTCACCTTTTCAGTGCGTGAGTGTGTCCGACATCGGTGAAGAGTAAAAGGTTGAAATCTCTTCTCGTTTAGTTGATTTTGACTTGGTCGAGTGTTCGCCTTCATCAGCCTCCTGAACGTGCCCACAGGCAGGGAGAAATAGTTCCGTACACGCAATGCGAGAAAACACACCTGTGGAAACTCCGGTGACCTTGGAAAAAGCGCTTGACGTTCAATGACAACAAAAGCCACAAAGTGTCCGCAGCAAGTGGATACATTTTGGTGTCTACTTTTCGGGAATCTCAGGCTTTTTTAAAGTAAGAGAAAGACCCAAATTCCGGTTGGACTTTGGGCAGCGATAAGCGGACTCCGGCTGGACGTACGATGCTGGCCAAGGGGTAGCAATATTCTGGAAGTTTCGATTCACCGAAGGGTCGAAGCCATTGTGGTGCTCCGTATTGACATTCGAATTCAGAGACCGGTTGAATAACTTGTTGAATCGCCGGCTGCCCGAATCAGTGAGCTTCGTCGTCCCTCGTGGGTGCCAGGATTGAAGGTGCCAAAGTTCCCTTCTACGAAGTCCTTCATGAGGAAGAATCCTCCAAATCGATTGGAAGGTTGACCAGGAACTCGATCACCTGGACATCATCCGCCTGAGAAAATTGGATGCTTGTTTGATTTATGATCAGGAATTCCCCGGGGGTATCCTTCCAGGTTAAACTTTGTGGAGCACGAACACTGAGTAGGGGACGCAGTAGGGCCGTGACGTAGCAAGTCCGAAGAAAAGTTAGTCCGGAAACTCGGTTATCCCCCGAATGGACTCGCCGAAAAGTGTGGGGAGGCCTCATTGATCCTTTCAAGAATTTGGAGCCTGATGTCTTAACTTACCTTCCTTGACATTGAGGACACGTCCGGAGTTGAAAAAAGTTGAAGAAGAAATAATTTAGTGAAATTGTGAGGGGGATCCCTTATAGGAATTCAGCGTCAGGATGAGTGTAAAGTTGGCCGTGATCCTGTTGGTGAGCGTGGTGAGTTTGGCTGATGCTGGAAGCCGCGTAACCCGAAGTGACCCTTTAGTGGTGGAGACGACATCAGGATTGGTAAAAGGATTTTCCAGCACTGTCCTGGATCGGGAGGTCCACGTGTTTTACGGTATACCATTTGCCAAGCCGCCAATAGGGCCGCTGAGATTTCGTAAGCCATTGCCAATTGAGCGGTGGCACGGAGTCCTAAATGCGACGAAACTACCGAACAGTTGCTGGCAGGAGCGTTACGAGTACTTCCCAGGCTTCGAAGGCGAAGAGATGTGGAATCCAAACACAAACGTTTCCGAAGATTGCCTCTACCTGAACATCTGGGTGCCGCAGAAATTACGCCTGAGACACAAGGGTAGCGAGCCACCAGTTTCGGACAAGACTGGATTGCCGATATTGGTATGGATCTATGGGGGTGGCTATATGACAGGAACAGCAACATTGGATGTATACGATGGTGATTTAATGGCAGCATCAAGCAATGTTATTATAGCTTCGATGCAGTACAGAGTGGGTGCGTTTGGTTTTCTCTACCTGAACAAACACTTCGGGAACAGTGAGGAAGCTCCAGGGAATATGGGGCTATGGGATCAAGCGTTGGCGCTCAGATGGCTGCGCGACAATGCGGCAGCCTTCGGTGGGGACCCTAACGCAATTACCATTTTCGGCGAATCAGCTGGCGGGGGTTCTGTCTCGGTCCATCTTATCTCTCCTGTCACCAAGGGTCTCGTCAAACGTGGAATCCTCCAAAGTGGCACCTTCAATGCACCCTGGAGCTACATGACTGGCGAACGTGCTCATGAAGTTGGTCGTGTTCTCGTCGATGATTGCGGTTGTAATTCCACCATGTTGAGTGAAAATCCAGCCAGGGTTATGGCTTGCATGAGATCCGTTGAACCCAAAGACATCTCCGTACAACAGTGGAATAGTTACTCCGGGATTCTTGGCTCACCATCCGCTCCTACTATTGATGGTGTTTTTTTGCCTAAACATCCACTGGATATGCTGAAGGAAGGCAACTTCTCGGATACCGAGATACTCATCGGAAACAACAAGAACGAGGGTGAGTCTTGAACATTAGTCATCCCTATAAAATTTCACTTTGATCATCATTCCGGGATTCTAGTCGATAAAAAACCAAACCAAACCCAATGAGGACTCCTGAGGGGAGTCCTTACATGTGACTCCTGTGAAAGTCTTGATTTTTCCGATGCTGACCACCTGAAGGTCAAATAAATGGAACGAAAACCTCGATCCCGAGAAGTCTCATTTTCCACTGTTGATTACGCGATTAAGTATTAATTAATGTAACAAATTGGAAGATTTATACCAACCCGCGAGAGAGTCAAGCTTAAGCCCGGATTACTGTGACCTTGAACTCTCTCATGCGGCTGATCTCTGATATTTAGAGAGGTGGGACGGTTCAGGCAAATGTAGACGTAGCTAAACGATAGTCGCGTTCGCGCGACACTGCGATATATAGCTCGCTGTTTATACGAACAGCAGAAACCAGGTGGAAACGTGATGAGTGTCGAAAGACGGTTATATAGTTGAGTGGATGGATCCGCAATATGCCCTGGGCCATTAGTTTCCACGATGCTCCATTAAAATTAGCTCTCGCGTTGGAAATTAATTCCATGCGTTAGCACGGCAGGCTCGTGGGCGATCGAACTCATGAATATTTCATAGTGTCACGTGTTTTTTGTTGCACTATTTTTGCTCCCCTCTCTTGAATGTCAGGGCAGGTACCCTTTGGATGATTGGAGGTTCTCTGAAAAGTCGCTGGTTGAGCATCGCGATCAAGATCCTGTTTCTCTTTGGCTTTTCTGCCATGATTTGTCAACAGTTTCTCGGTTGGCTCAGAGTCTCTTCAGCCTCATATACAAGTGATGAAAATCCCCGAGCAAATAAGACCCCCAAAGCAACGTAAACAAGTTTCTCAGAAAAATCAGCCACCTTCTCGCCTCCTCTCTCTTTTCCGCTGCATTCTTTCAAGCGACTTTGCCTCCGTCCTTCCTCTTTGTCTTTCCTCTCCGCTTCTGTGTACACAACCGAGCCACCGCCTTATGTGTGCCTCAGGGCGAAGCTTGTTTCGAATCCACCCGAGCTTACACAGAAGGCTCTCATAGCAAAATAACATGCAAGCATACTTACGCACACCACCGGCAGGTGGAACGTATCAATAACAAGACTATCCAAGGACGCTCAAGTTTATGCGACGCAAAAGGCCGCCACCGAGTGAGAGCTTTCCTGTGCTGCCTCGGGCCAATGCGGTGGATAACAAGACCCGCGCGTTCGATCCAAGCTTGTTCCCGCTTCATACTTGCTTTCCCATACCCCTTCATGGGGAAGCTTATACACCTGAGAAATCCAATCCATCGTTACCATTACATTTACACTATGCAATGGAAATGGATACAATTCCATGTAGTCCTGCCGTAATCAAATTCTATCAACCAAAGAGACCCTGGCATTGTTTCATTCCCCAGGATTTCTATTCCCACCATTTTTCCAGATAAACATATCCCATTTTATAAACTGCGCAAGGCTTTGTCCGCTCCCAGCAAAACAAACATCAGCCCAACAGTGAATCAGCTCCGAACGACTATTCTTTATCCTAATTGAATTTATATTCCTGCCGCAGTCTGAATAGAATCCAAAAACGATTCAAAAGCTCCAGGTCTTGGTGGCCTTGCGTGACCAACAAAAATACATACCCCTTCGAATCTTCTATTTATGCACTTGATCAGAATGATTGAATATTTAGTCCTGAAGGACCAAGACCCTGATAATTCAGTATTGATGATCCAGATGTAAATGCTGCCCATGGGGCACCATCAGTTCTTGATCCTTCTTCAACCACTCCTCAGTCTTTATGGACTCCATTGAATCTGCCATGTCCGGACCACCAGATCCATTCTTTTCGATCATCATCAGCACCGTCCATTAAATAATTGCCACATCAAGCCCTGGTTGGAGATAGAACCATCGGATGGTCAAACATGCTCGTAATTTTCATGTGAAATTACATCATCGAGTAAAACCGTCGGTTTCAAGGTTCCCCTTGTTTTTGGATAATTAACCGTTTCGCCTGCCACTGGATTCCGTTCCAGCTGCGATTCGTGCCAGTTTGGTGTTAATTGCTCATTCAACAACGAATTTAACGTCTAGCCAGTACATTATAGAACCAGCAATCAACACTGTGGACACAATTTACATCATTGTGTGGACTTTTTTAAATCTGCACATTCGACTCACCCATGGATTTGAAAATAACGCAATTCCGTTGATCCTGAAGAAGTGGAGGTTGCTGAGGCTGTTTCCCACTAGGATGGAACATGCACCAGGTGTCCGGATGACATGAACAGGCTGACAAAGTTGTTTACAGATTACCCAGGAGGTGCTTCATCTTCTGGTCCAGCTCCTGAACGGATTTCAAAATTTCCGAGATTCTTACCGGCAGCGATGGCTACACGATCGGTCCAAGTTAAGCAGCAACGACTGAGGTCAGTACTTGGTTGGGTGACCACAAAACCATGCACCCCTTGGTGTATGAATAGCCAGGGAGGAAAGCAGTTTCTGCTGAGTTTCTGATCGTGTCAATCAACTGAAAATCGGTGAAAATATAGCCGCCCGTACCGGCCGAGGTTTTTCTAGTTTCCCTGGGCCCTCATGCGTGAATGGGATACAGTAGTGCATTAGCAATTAGTGGCTGTGGGCAACGCTCTAGGGGGTCATTCAGGAGCTCATTCACCTGGAACAGTGTGCTGGGGAAAGTGTTGGAAAATAAAAATAAAAATATTTCCGAGATTCTTGGTTCGGTGCGTGGCCTGGTGATGCTGTAGAGCAAGCTGCTTGGGTTTCCGAGTGAAATCGATGGAGCTGCCAGGTAAATTTGATGTGCAACATGAAGCAGGAAGAGAGTTGTCAATTTAAGGGAGCCTTTTACCTTTCCTTTCCATTCCGGTAATCTCCACTCGTGACGATCAATCCTCTGTCTCTCAACTCTATCCTTCCTTAATACTGTGATCTGTGTTTTTTTTCCCAACTCTTTTATTTCCTTCTCTGTTTAACATTCAATCACTCGGGAAAACGAGCAGCTTTTCCAGCGTGCTCGGAAGATTGAATGGCAAGAGTTTCTCACATCTTCCGGTTGCCTCTTGGCTCAACTTTGCCATTCCAGACTGCGCCTACTCGTACATTTTCCTCCCTCACTCCCTTCCTCTCCGTCTTTTCTCTATTTGCAGAATTCCCATTTCCTCCACAATCCCAACCTCGATGTATGAATATTCTGTCGAGAATGGAACATTTCCGCTGCATACACGCCAACCACCGTTTCTATCGATATAGATCGTCCTCTCTTTCCCTCCTGCTCTCTCTCCCTCTAGATTAATAATTGGCAGTAAATTTTGTCCATTTTCTATGTTTATTACGACGTTTTGAATCTCAAGCAGCCCAAAGGTGGTCCAAGCTTTTTTCCAACGTCTTTTATCATTAACGAATGGTACCCCATGGAATATTATGGTGGGGGACGCCATGAAACCCCATAAAAAAATTAAATATTATTCCTTACGTTTGTTCCATCGAAATTGTTTCATAACTTGTTCAAAATTGGAAAAAAATCTTCATTTGTTTACCGAGCCTCATGGGGTGTCTGCCAGGCAGATATCTCAACCAATCAGTCAATCAATATGTTTTTTTTTCCTCATTCTTCGTCCCGATCATTGGGATTTGGCTCGGACGATCGGATAAAAAATGAAATACTTTCCCAGATTGTTAGAAGCTGCGACTTGATTTTTATTCTTTTTTGTGAGGATCAAGGGATTATGCCGGATGAGAAATTCTTGTGAAACACGAATGTCAGTCGCAACTGCGTTATCGGAGCATCTAAAGCCATTTGTATGTTTATATCTAAGACGTTCTGCTGCTGCTCGAGCTCGACGTGAAGTATGAGCTTCTCGCCAAGTAGATAAAGTGAGCCAGGCTTCCAGGCAAATGGGTGGGGAATCGTGGAGTGCATTCCACGGAAGCAATTACGTACTTCGGGCGCTAGTTCACGTTTCGATTGGCTCTTCTCTCTCTCTCTCTCTCTCTCTCTCTCTCCCTCTCTCTCTCTCTCTCTCTCTCTCTCTCTCTCTCTCTCTCTCTCTCTCTCTCTCTCTCTCTCTCTCTTTCTCTCTCTCTTCTGGATCGGCATCCTCGATGGAATGGAAAATTTTAGATCGCATTCCATCGCTCCATAGCCTCATTCCTCGATGCCATGCCTAGGGATCCATGCCCTGTTGCCGGAGGCCATATAAGCTAACATTTTATTGCCATAGTAATTACGCCAGTTTCATAGACTTTGGCCATCACAAACTCGGCCAATGATTCGCCACCATTTCTTTTCCAAATTTCGTCTCCTTATTCTACGAAAAAAAAAAAGAAAAAAAAATGTACATCTTCGCATAATCCATTGGAACGTACATAAAATTTACAACATTTACCCAACGCTGAAAATTCCTTGGCAGGAACAAAGAAACTTCGAGATTCGAGCTCGTTCGTCTGTAAAATAATTGGCCAAGCGGAACGATGTGATGAAACTCAATTTCCGAGCACAGCAAACAGACTTTCGTTTCACAAGCTCTGCAAAGCCTTTTGCACGGATATCTCGTATATTTTTCTAAATATGAGTAAAGCGCAAGAACGAAGCCAAACAAAATTTTTCATCCTACCGAGTAAAAAGGCCTCGGGACGTTAGTTTCCTCGCGCGCACGTATGAAAATTCACGAAGAAAGAATCGTTCATGCAACAGATTTTGCGATGCTCCTTAAAAGATGAAAAAAAAAGAAAAAAAAAATAAAAAATTTCATACCCTCCGAGCCTGGACCAAGATATATCGCGACTGACTCCGTGCCATTCCGTTTCTCGCGGAATAAAAATGTCCTCGATATCCCCTTTGATCGTATTCTTCTCCACCTTTCTTTCATTTTTTCTCCCCCTCTCTCCGCCATCCTTCTCGCTCGGAGCACCGACGAGAACTCTTTTTTGCATGCTCTCTGCACGTCGCATGAAGAATGGAGGATATTGAAGCTAAAAAGGAGATAAAAAGCGACTAAAACCACGTCCTCAAAGGAGAGCTCCATCAATTTTAATATTTTGCCAATTTTAATATCCCTCTTCGTCTTATCCTTCAACTATTTTCCAGATTAATTCACAGTCGCCGGATCCTCGGGCCAAAATGCTCTGGGATCGAAATCAAAGCTGCCCCACGACCTGGACGACCCTCCAGGCCATTCGTTGTCACTCTCGTTGCAACGAATCTCTTTGCTTTTCTCAAAATTCAGCCCAAACGCCAACATTCATCATCCCGAATAATAAACCGGTCGAATTTTCCTTCACACCATTTTTTTACACTTTTCTTACCCCGAGAACTCTTTTCCTACTGTTTTTCTCCACACGCACGAAAAGCTTCACCGAGTGACGAGCGTCCCCATAAATTACACCCAGCTCCTTCCTCCCCAGACACTTTTTCTCGTCTCCTTCTTTCTCCACTCCCATTTTATTCATCTCGCTTCATAACGCATCGATTTATTATACCTCAGTTACTTTTATTCTCGTCCTCACTTCCCAGCCTCCTCAACGACCATCACACTAAGTCACGAGCCTTCACAAGCCTCACAGTCTTGGATCTCATGTCTCGCTACTCGCTGTCACTCCCACCAGCACAACATTGCCAACATCTTCGTGGATCTATGTGTCTGGACCCGTCACCAAAGCGTCTTGAGGTGTCAACACTCGGTGGTCACGTACGTACGTAATGCTTGATCGCTTAGCACGTCGCTGCTACTAGACACTCCTACTGACTAGTTACTAGACAATCCTAAACCTGAAGTAACATTCACGCAAACCATCCTCCGCGTTCATCCGGAGCTCCCTCGTCTCCTCATCTCGGTCCACGATCTCTGATCCTCTCATTGGCTCATTTCTCTTGGCTTATTTGTTAATTAGCCTTCGCAACAATGACCATCAATTTTTACGTCTTAATGAACCTGATAATTTTGTTGGAATTGCTAAAAAAATATGAATTGTACAGAATTTTGAAATTTTCAAAAAAAAACTGTCGACGTTCTAATTTCCCCAAATTTTCAGATTCATTGCTAATCATTTTTTTATGAAAAGAGTATCACAGTATCTTCATTATCGTCCTGGGAGATTTCGCATTCCGAAGTTTTGATCCTCGAAACAGGATCGTGGGATTTTAATTAGTCGTTATTAGTCTTGAGCCTCGTTAAGGTTTGACGAGATGATCAGGACATTGTGATAAAACCGCGTGCAGAATTCCGGAAGATTGTACTTTTACACTCGCCCTCGAGGCGAGCTGTAAAAAAATTCACGTTTCACGAAATCACTCCGAAACTTTTGCACGGACGCCCTTAATTTTTTTTCTCCAGCACAGAGCAACCTGTTACGAAGTTCGTCTAAGGAAATTAAGAATTTCGACCAATTAGTTCCAGAGATACGACGATTCGGAGTGACGAACTTTTCGTCTATGCTACGCCCTTAATATAAAGCCCTTTTTTCTAAAGTTCTTCGTTTTCAACTCTCTGCTATTCACATTATGAAAACATTCGACGAGTTGAATCAGAGTTCCCGAAAATTAAGGGGTTACGTTGACTTATTTGCGAAAAAAAAGAATTTAAGCTGAAAAAAAAAATTTTAATATTTTTTTTTGGATACGATTTTAAATATTCATCGATAATTATTTTCCCACATTAATGACGCACCTTTCAAGAAGTTCTAGTAATTTTTTCACCGCAAAATAGTGAGAAACGACTGAGATACAGCGCGAGTTCAAAAAAAAAAATCGTTTCGCGCTGAAAAAACTACCTCAAAGTTTAATCACGAGGGATTGGAGCAGCCGAAGAATTATTGGCCAAGATTAAATCGGAGGAATCGTAACAATCCGTTAGTGAAGCTTCCGGCAATTAATTAGAAACGGATTAATGATCGATCGGTCAACAACAATGATTAGCCGATTCGAGGGAAAAGTAAAATCTCGCAAATCCATGCATTCGAGCTCCGGCACACTTTTCTGGGCGGAAACTTTTTATTTCTCAATTTTTTTTTTTCTACTGACCTCGATCGAAAGACGAATGTGTCTGGTTTGCTCCGGGCCACTGATGAAAGGATAGCCTTTGTGGATGTGGTCCGAAAGAAGCTCCGAAGCCAATCCCTTGGCCAAATTGCGGACATGCCCTGCCTGCGTCTACCTCCCTTCGTTTGTTCTCCATTTTTTTCCTCCTCGCGTACCTCGGGCTCTTTGTTTTTTTTTCCAACGGACTGCTCGACACGACCGAACTCTCCGGAGCTGTTTTTCCCATAGAATCTTATTAAACCTCGCTCGTAGCTCACTTGGAAGTTTCACTAAGATTTGTGGCGAACTTGCTAGACTCGTTGCCATCCCTTGTTGTTAAGATCCAACCTGAAAGTCCAGGAGCTCATCCTCCAGGGCTTTTCATACTCGATCGACCATACACGCTTCATTTTTTAACCTCCAGCTTCCACAGTGGGTCAATTTGACCCGTAGTGTAAAAATATCCAAGAAAACTCCCACTTGGAAGTTCCTTCAAGATTTTTAGCGAATTTGCTTGAACTCATTGGCTCCCTTGTTGTTGAAAACGAGCCTAAAAGTCCAGGAGCTCATCCTCCAGGGCTTTTCGATACTCGATGGACCCCAAACATTCTTTTTTTCCTCCAGAAAGACATTAATCAAAAAACCTGGAGGATTAAACTTTCTCAAGGATTCTTGAGCCGTGGCTTATGACCAAAAGTTGCTAAACACGATAATGGGATATGATTGGCCAAGCAGCAACTTCCACCTCTGCCAGGACTATAGATTTGCTTTCCCTAAAGACTCGATTAATCAGACTGACAGCCCGGCTCTCTCAATTCCATGCGGTTCCTCCCTCTCTGCCTCCCTCTCTCTCTCTCTCTCTCTGTCGCTGTTCGCCTCGACCACCGATAGTCACTTTTTGGTCTGTACCACTTCAACCGTGTGAGTCCGAAAATCTGTCTTCCGCCTTGCGCCACGATTGTTCGCATCTGTTGAATCTGGCTCTCTGCCAAGTCTCTCGCCCGAGTAACAACCCTTTGGTCTCGGTTGGATCACTCTCACCACCACAGTCAGCCAACCAGCTGCTCCTGCCGGTGAAAGTCCTTTCCCTTTATTTATTACCAGGCAGGACCTTCCAGTCAGCCCTGATTACTCCCAGCTTTATATTAATGTCTCTGAAAAATGACGAAGTATCATAGAAACACTTGCTTTCACTCCACTCCCTAATAATTCTTGTCACGTCGATGCAGACTGTCACTGAGCTGTACCAGAGGTTCGTGAATTCGAAACTTTCGTCAGGAATCCCCGGACCAATCCTCGTCAGGGAGGTCCCAATAAAAAATTTCAATTTTGCTCCCTCATAGAGAAAACTATGTGCCTATGAAATTTTTCTTTCAGACTTCTATGTCAAGGTCCATATTCTGGAACTGTAAAATTCAAACGTTCATAACTCGAGAACGGTTTGAGCCACAGGGCTCCCGTTTCGCACAGATGTTAATCCATACAGTCTCTTCATTCTCTGATAATGTTGTTGCAATTGCTAGAAAAATGCGAATCGTACGGAATTTTTAAATTTTCAAAAAGAAGCTCTCGATCCTCTAATTTCCACAAATTTTCAGATTCATTGCTAATTGTTTTTTTTATATGTAGAATACCATAATGGGAAGGTTGGTTTTGAATTTGGGAAAAATTGCTCGAACGGTTTGAATTTTATGATTTTTCGAATTTTACGAAAAAAAATTATTTTTCAAAAATCGTCCAACCGCATTAATTCTTGTCAATTTTGTTAAGTATTCTCCACGAGTTTGTGCTTTCTCTTTACTTTCTAGAAAAGTTGTCAAAATCATCCAATTAATTTGAATTTTCTGCCAATAATCAATGGACCAAAAAATCATCCCATGAACTTTCCTCAATTTCTTGAATGTTGTTCTTCACAAAAAGTCCAGCCAACGAGCCACATCACGACGGACTGATCACCGCAGTATGGACAAACGTCAACAATGAGCAGAAAATGCACGCCCCGTTGATGATAAACTCTCGGAGTAGAAAAAAGGATCGTCGAGAAGAAAAGATCTCATTGCTTTAAATTCTGCCTCGTATTCCGTCTCTCGTCATCGTTCACGATCGTACGCGTAAGCCTTCAACGGCCTGTCATTCAGTTTCCTTAATCGGTAGTGAGGCCAGGGGTGACTTCGTTTTCCAGAACAACGACAACAACACGTTGCCCACAAAGCCTTGATGTCATGTGCAGGTAGATTAGGGAGACGATGTCGACGGTCAGAGATGAAAAAAAAAAGTAAAAAAAAAAAAAATGGGGTGGGCGTGGAACAACGACGGGAACATCGAGGGGAGAAATTTCAACAACGTCCAACCACTAATTGGCCATGAAATCAAGCGTGTATTCATCGCGCTGGAAAGGATTGATCGTTCTTTTTTTACGATCATAAACCTCCCTGCCATTTTTTTCATCAACAACCGGGTGTTCCACATCCAAATTCGAATAATTCGGACTTTTCGAACGTTTTCGACGTTTCGGCAAGGATTCAGCATCGGTTGAACGCGGTTAATCAAATATAATTCCGAAAGCCATGCACTCATTTTCTCTCTCTTTTGATCATTGACAGCGTCTTGATCATTTTCAACCCTCAATTTCCGACCGGCAGTGTCTAATAGAAATTTCGTGAAAATGGGACTCGAGCTCCTCACCGTTGATAGCGTTTTTTGTATGCAAAAAACGACATTTTTCTGCATTTTTCTTTGGGAATTTTTTCCTCATAGTAAAAATGACTCAAATTAATTGAAATTTCTATCGATCATGGTTAAGGGTTCAAACTATCTGGCAGTATTTTTATTTTATTTTTTTTCACAATTTTTCATTTTTTTCACCCCCTCAAAGTCAGTGCGTTGTGACACACCCCCAATGACTGTTACGTTAGAATCGTGAGGGTTAAAGATGTGGAAACTTTTGGTTAAATGTTTCCATCATCGGGATCGTCTTCCCAGGGCGACGTCCCTGCTTTTTCCAGTCCCGAGTGCCTTATCAGGAATCTTGGAATTTCAACAGCTGTAATGTCTTGTTACAACCCTTTGGCTGGCGAACTATGATGTGCCTAAAACCCTCGACCTACAACTCTCTCGCCCAACAGTGCTAACCGTCGTCCTCCCTTTGGTACTTACACAGCATTCTGTGCTAAGGTTACTACAGGGGCGATCATCATGGCTCTTGGAGGGACTTGCCTCTTGGTCGTTATCTCCATTTCAACATTACACTCTCTTGGTTCGTTGCTGTATTCTATGCAAGTTTCACTTCGGTTCAATACTGCACACGAACAAAGAGTACCAATCACAGAGGGAGACGCACACAGGTAGAGAATCTATAGGAGGAGTTGCTTCGCAGGAGGGAGAGTGGTTGCCCCAGTTGCGAGGGACTTGTATGTCGTACCTCTACATCGTTTCAACGACGTACAAGGCACTTTGTTTTCAAACACGTGCCTCGTTCTCTCCCTTTTTCTTCTTCTTCTCCTTCTTTCCCACTTCCTTCACTTACACCTTTGCATATGTCTTCCTCGTACGTGTGTGTACCAACGATCACATAAATTTTCAAGTCTGTGTGTTAGTGTGTATGCGTGTGCATGTGGAAGCTCCTAGCTGCTGACTGGAATGTGTGATGAGCCCTGCGTCGTTCCCCTTCGACGTCTCTTTCACGCTGCAAAGTCTACGAACTTTTCATCCGCTCTAATACTCAACCTATCTATACACAACGATACAGGCTCCTCTGAAATTAAATGTCAACACTTTGAGGTCGTGCTAGCCGCAGATCGATCTGCAGAAATAAAAAGGAATACCAAATTTTGTTTATTCTGGCGCCGCTTTTTCTTTTTCCCCGAAATTATTAAATATTTCACCTTCTGCTACTACCGTGGGTCAATTTGACCCATAGTGTGAAAATATCTCAAAAAAATCTCCATTAACTCATAGTTGATGAATCTTTCGAAACTAGGACGGGTCAAATTGACCCAGTGTGTATAGGAAGGGTCAAAATCGTAATAAATCTTCCTCAACTTATAGTTGATGAATCCCTCGAATTT
>JAPYYS010001461.1:0-19449 GCA_030522525.1 Campopleginae sp. 14b
TTTTTTTTTTTTTTTTTTTTTTTTTTTTTTTTTTTCAAATAAGAAGAAAAATAGTTGGATGGACACAATCGTTGGTGCATCTGCGTATAGAGTTCAGCTGAATGAGCCGATCGCGTTTGGCATGGAGGGATGAAGTTCGTACACAGAATATGGAAAATGGAATGATTTACAGAAATTAAAAAAATGTGAAAAATCCTCTGAATACGCTTGCTGGAAAAGTGGAGAGGCGAAAAAAAAATGGGAATAAAAATGAAAATGGTTTGTGGAGTTATTAAACGAGAATGGGGGAATACGTCGGACTGCAACGAGCAACTTTTTAAGCGGGTTATTGTTAAGCTCGCAATTTGAAATGGTCGAGCTTCCGGGATTCGGATTTCAAGTGGAATAAAAACGATCGAAACGACAGAGGATGCTCAAGCCCCAGAGGATGACCGAGGGAGAACGGTTAATAAGGAAAAAGCATTGATGGATATAATAAAATTTGAGGGCACGGAGAAATAAAAGGGCGAGAAGGGAAAATTCTTATATTATTCCCTCGGACCAGGGATATTTATATGAGGAGTTGATTAACGGTCACGCGGCGAGGAGATATCCTCGGGTCGAGACTATATGTCCTTTACTTTCACTACAAGGAGCCATTAGCCCGGCAAGACCGAAGGTTTAAGGTTATGTCGTATATTCCACATGTTATATACTCAATATATATGTATATATATATAAATTTATGTATATAATATGTATTTGTGTGGTTAGTGTGTTGTATATGGGCGAAGGGCGCCTGCGGGCATCTCTTTTGTAATGAAAAGGGTCTGGCTTGAGAGCGGGGGCTTTTTCTTTAGGAGGAAAGCATTGGCGAGGCAGACACGATGCCATTAGCAGTCTCAAGGGTTTCTTCGAACCCTTGTAAGGCCATAGTCTCCGAATGTCTTCCTCGGAGCGCGAGCTCCTTTTTTTTCTCTTCTCTCTCTCTCTCTCTCTCTCTCTCTCTCTCTCTCTCTCTCTCTCTCTCTCTTTCGTGCCCCGGTCGTTTGGACACTTTGCTCCAACTCGATTTTTCCGTAGCTCGGCTGGGTCGAAGAAAAATGCAAAAACAACAAATAGAAGCGAGAAAAAGGGAGCAAATTCGTCGAAGCTAGTCGGAATCAAGTGAATGGTTTCGCCGATTGGATTTCCGATTAATCCTTTATTTTTGCGTCCTCAGAGAAGAAGCCATGCGACGATGAGACTTTTTCTCCAAATTTCAATGTCAATGTTCTCAAAATGTCTCAAAACATCGCAAAATCATATTGCAAAAAAAATGCCATACGAGCTCTTCGTTCTCTGAGGATTTTGTTGGAATTGCTAGAAAAATACGAATGTTACAGCATTTTGAAATTAAAAAAAAAAAACTCTCGACGCTCTAACTTTCGCAAATTTTCAGATTTATTGCTCATTTACTTTTTGTAAATAGAGTATCATAAGAGAAAGATTGGTGTTGAATTTGGGGAATATCGGTCGAACGGTTTGGATTTTATGATTTTTCGAATTTTACGGAAATGCGAGATTTTTGAAAAATCGTCCAACCACCTTAATTTTTTTTAATTTTCTTAAATATTGTGTATAAGTTGGTACTTCCTCTTCGATTTCCAGGAAAGTTGTCAAAATGATATAATTAAAATGACAAAATAGAAAAAAAGTTGCGAAATTCGAAAATTGCTTGACGAACATTTAAGGACATTAAAACAATTAGAGAATCATTAGAAAAATAATGAGGAAGCTCGATGTGCGATCTAGTCCTCGGATAAAATGACTTTTATCTTTCGTTCGAAAGCCATTTTGGGCCTCCAGGACAAAAGCTGCGGCGAGGACGTGCTCGAGAACGAGAATAAATCAGTGTTTTATGTGACAACTATTTTCGACACTCGTTTTTTCTCTCCAAAAAGGATCGACACTCGAAAAAAGGTAAATTCCCTCGGCTCATATTTAACAAGCGTTTGGCCAAGCTCGAGGAACATTGTACCCTGCCCGTTATACCGTCATCCATAACCTTCGACAATTAACCCGAACGTGCCAGCTCCGAGTGATGCAATTAGTGGCAACGTTGGTTATTGACAATTGGAAAAGCAGTCGAGGGTACGCGATCGAATCTCCCGCTTTTATGATCGTTCTTCGTTTCCCATAAAACTCGATAGTGCTTTTCCAAGGGGCGGATAAATTTCGAGGACCCCATGAGGGGCAAAAAAAATCGATCGGATTTTTTTTTTCTTTTTTTTTTTTTCAACGCAAATTGCTAAAAGATTGCAATTTTTTTTTTTTTAAACCTTCGTCGATAATAGAGACCTCGTGACTTATCGTCGGAGCGGATTCACCGAACACACGATCGTTGGGAAATTTAAAAAGTGCCCCAGACCTCCGGCTAGAGGAGCCAGAGGCCAAATCATAAAAACAAAAACGATCTATCGATTTTATCGATCGTCCATAAATTTGCCAAGGAATTTACATTATACGATGTTGTTACGTTGAGGCACTTGGCGATAAATATTCCAGAATTCTCTGGAATTAACCACATAGATCGTGAGTAAAAGGTCAAAGGGGATGAGCGTCGCTATGCATTCCACATACTTAACCTTCGGGATGTATGGTGGATAATACAAATTTTGGTAATAACCTTCCGCCTGGGATATGGACAAATAATAAATAAATATTTATATTTTTACACAAATATTTACACATATCAAGATGAATTATAT
Organism: Campopleginae sp. 14b; assembly: GCA_030522525.1. Lineage (NCBI taxonomy): Eukaryota > Metazoa > Arthropoda > Insecta > Hymenoptera > Ichneumonidae > Campopleginae sp. 14b. The sequence goes on from JAPYYS010001461.1 coordinate 2,730, forward strand.
TGAAAAATTATTATTTATTATTACCTATATTATTTATATATTATTAATAATTATTTTTTCATATAATTATTAAATAAAAATGATGAATTATGATAATTTTCAAAATTTCGATTTATATCAAATTTTCATTGATTATTCCGTAGGGAGACACTCAGTAATCGATTTCTTGAGGCTTAGAAAATGGAATTCGTCATTTTGAAATATCCCTCACGATATTTTTTCGATTATTTGTTTCATCGCCATTTTTTCCTCCCCATTTCGTTCCTTTCGGAGATTTTAGCAATTACCTAGTAATTTTTAATTCAAAATTTCAGCCAAAAATGTTGAAATTTTGCTGAAAATTTTAATCCCGATATTTTCAATGTGATTCGAATGAAAAATTACAATGGATTCGCTAACATCTCTCAGAGACACGAGACGGTTTGAGGAAACTATGAAGCCATAGTGGTTTTTAAAAATTATTTTTTCTCCAGGTGGTTATAACTTAACTTTGCGATTAAAATTGTCTGTGCAGAGAGGAATCCTAGTGAATCATGCAATATTTGAAAGTATAAAGGTCTCTGAACTGCCCGAACATCGATTAAACACCCAGCCCCACCAGTTGCCAGAACGAACGACTGGATATTTCGTGATTTTTTGCATGTTCCGAGGCCTTTGGCCTTAAGAGGTCGGAAAATAGTATCGACTTTTTTTCGATACAGTCGAATATATATGTCGCGGTGAGAAGGGCCACGCTATTTTGAGATGATTCTATAAATATATAGACGACGATGTCGTTGCCGTTGACGCCGCAGTGACGAAAGCTCTTAACGCGTTCTCCGCGAGAGTCCGTGAATCGAGGAAAAAAAAATACAAAATTAATGAAACACAAAAATAAAAAATAAACATCGGTCGAGGCGCGCGGATCGAAAGACACAGCGAAATATAAATCGGAGGGAGGCTACGAGAGGAAAGATATTAAAAAACGAAGGTGAGATAATTCAAAACGAGGAGGAGGAGGAGGAGGAGGAGGAGGAGGAAAGACAGAGGCGAATGACTAAAGGAGCACGAACATCGATGTTTTTGAAAACGGATTGTGCTTTAGTAACGTGGGCGAAAGAGCCGCGTCACTAATTCTCGTGAGCATTTGCAGCTGTCGTTTTCTGCCCGAATCTCTTTGCTTTTTTTTCCCCCTCCTTTGCTTTATTCTCCCTCGCTCTTTCTCTGTGACATATTGGCATATAGACACGCGCGTACCATTTGTCCGAGACTCTGGACCATTTGGAGGATTGTGCACAAAGCCCGAGCCTCGTGACAATAAAATAACAAGACTATCGAGACGAAACTTTTATTTTACCGAAAATACTTTTCTTCGGCTTTTCCATTCGCGAGAATCGCCCTCAAAGTATTTAAAGAAAAATTTTCAATCGTTTCTCCATTCTCGCTTCCCTTCCCGCGGTCTCATCATTTTTCTGATACTCGATAAAGTCGATTCGTGAATAAATCATGCCCGAAAAAAAACAGTCTCTAGCGCGGGGAGACGACGATTAGACGACGCGCGGAGGAAAACAAAAAACTAAGAGCTTTAGATCGCGAGATTGACGATACCAAATATTCCTCGTTTATCTTCGGAAAAAGGAAAATAAAAAATAAATCGTAAGCCATTTTTTCTGTCTGATGGAAAAAAAAAAAAACGAAAAACACAAAATTTGAAAAAAAATGCTTACTCGATCGAAAATCACCTCCAGACGCTTCTGGACCATTTTTTGGGGTCAAGTCCTGGAGATGTTGACACTATGTAGATATATTTATTCGTTGATTCATTTCTTCATTCATTTATTTATTCATTTATCTATTTATTACTTTATTTATAAATTTATCAATGTATTAATTAATTAATTAATTTTTTTTTTGTTTTCTGAGATTTTCAACTTTTTCGACTGCGAGGCTCAACAAATTTGCACACGTTAAATCTTGGCGCTGAGAAAAAATGAAACGAGTGATAGAAACGACGATTGGAAGTGAAAACTCGCGTGTTTGTTGGAACGTCAAGATTAGCTGCACCTTAGAGTAGCTCGACAGAAAAAAAGAGGGGGGGGGGGGGGGGAAATTGACCATGGCACTTGTGACGTAACGACGTTCTTTTCCCTGGCAGACCAATAACGCGCTCAACTTTTTTTTCCCGTCGCTTTTGTATCACGATTCCGTGTTATTTCTCGGAGTGGATGTCACGCGAACGATGCGAATCGATCGATCCCCCTTAAATGCATAATTCAAGAACAAAACTGCCATTCTTCGGCCATTTCACCGATTCCTAAACTATCAGGGCGATTTTAATCAGACACGCGTCTTTCTCATCCAGATATGAACAGATATTAAGGTGCTTTGTCCATTTTCTAATATTTTATCCGAAATTACTAACTCAATTATTGAATTTAATTTCGACCTTGGAGATTTTATTTAATTTTTCTGAATTTGATTTTCAACGTTGTTGAATTTTATTCGATTTCGTTCAATTTTATTCAATTTCCCTAAATTTCGTTCAATTTTCTTTATTCTGGCTGAATTTTGTTGAATTTCGTTGAATTTGATTCAGTTTCTGTGATTTTTATTTGATTTCCCAAACAAAATTGTTAAATTCTCCTGAATTTTGTTGAATTTATTTAGTTTGGTTCGGTTTTTTTGCTCCTTTTGTTGAATTTTATTCATTTCCTTTGAATTTTCGTTGAATTTCGTTGAATTTGATTTGATTACAACGTTAAAAAGACTGGCGTCTTTGTCCTCCAGAGATAATCAATAATTATGCTACTTTCTCTATTTTCTGAAATAAAATCTGGAATCGCTACCTTGAAGGAACAATAAATATTTGGACGACATATTCGAGAAGAAACTTGTCCAGTTGCGAATTTAATTGACATCGAAAATTAGTGGGAAAGAATGCGAGCGTAATTTGGACTTTTGTTGGTGGATTTTTAAGTTGGCTCGATGAAAGAAAAAAAAGAAGGGAAATTGGATGGCTAAACGTTTGAGAGTGAGGTGGAGGAAGGAAGAGGTAATATACGCCATTCGCGAGTCTCACTCGGTGCCAAATAATAGTTTTTTATCGATAAAAATCGGAGGTTCATTGGTCTCTGGGTGGTTGTCGAAATTTGGGCTGTTCTGTATAGTCGCAAATATTGGGTATTCCGCGTGGTTGGGCGGAATACAAATCGGCTTTTTGTGTGGCGATCGGACGAATGCAAATGGGAATATAAAAAAAAAAGCGAATAGCAAAGGGGCGGTTGAATGACGAACGATTGAGCAGGAGAAATAACGAGGAGGAGGAGGAGGAGGAGGAGGGAAGCTCGGGGGATATTTTGTTTGAGAAAACAGTTGCGCGTGGTTTTGAGCGTGTGCAACGATCTGATGTTGTCGACTGTTGGATTTGCACACACGAACAACCGGCTCGATCGATTTTTCGTGACTGTGGTTATCGATACGTCGGACGTTACAGAGCCGCGAGTTCGCGATAAGTAACGCTTGACTTTAGCGGCAACGGACTCGTGTAAAGAAATTACATTTTTTTTTCTTCATAATTCAGCAGAATCGCGATTTTTTGCTCGCGCCGGGGTCGAATAAAAAATATAAAAAAAACGTCGCGTTGAAAAAAATAATTTTGCTCTCGATGTCGAGCGACGAATCGATGGGAATGGCATCTGTCTCGGTGACCGAAGTTCCTCCTGTCCTCCTCGGCAACTCCAATCCCAAGAGAATAAATCAGTACATCGGAGCACTGGTAGGTCGGTATTAATATATACATATAACCTTTTTTTTTATCGAGACCTCATGTCTGATCAATTAGGTTGAAAAATCCGTTTCTGCGATCGACTCTTTTTATTCAACTTTCTCACCTGTCAAACATCTTCCGCAAGGTATAAAAACAACTGCGACAAGAATTGATTGAGCACCTCTCACAGAATCCGAGCACGTATCGCAAGCTCTGGAATAAAAAACGTTTTCCTTAAATATTCGCAATCCACATCGATCACTGTTACGACCAAATTATTCATTTTCGTGTTAACATTTTTCTTTTTTAACAGAGAAAAATTCATTTTTTATTCGCTTTTTCGAACGAAAATTGGTGAGAAAAAAATATATATACATTTTTTATTCATTTGGAAAAATAAATAAATCAACCGAGTTGACGTTCCCTAACTGGATGATCTTGGGATACAAATTTCGTCGATTTTCAGCAGCATCCCTCGGTGGTTTCTCCCTCGGTATTACCCTCGCGTGGAACTCGAGCGCTGGAGACGTTCTTCGCAATATTCTTAAAGCTAGCCCCAACGAGATAGGATTGATCGGCGGAATCGTCAATGCAGGCGCTTGTGTCGGAGTCCTATTGATACCCTGGATCTTGAAATTCATCAGTCGGACCGGAACCATGTTCATTAGCATACCCATCAATATGGCTGGATGGGCTCTTATTTGCTTCGCCCATCAAAAGGTCATTTCATTCAATTTTCGTGATTTGTATTGATTATTTTTGAGTTTTATCGAATTTCGTTGAATTTTATTCAATTTTGCTCAATTTCGTGACATTTTTCTAAATTTCGTTTAATATTATTTGAGTTGGTTCAATATTGTTGATTTTGTTGAAATCCAGCGTGAAATGATTTGCTAATCAAACTGACCAGGAGATATATGGAAATGAATGAAAATTTCTTAAGTTTCTGGTCTCAGGTGATGTTTCTGATAATTGGTCGAGCGATTTGTGGGATAGTGAGTGGGATGTTCTGCGTGGTGACGCCGCTATACATCGCTGAGATGGCAGACAAAAAACTGCGTTCGCGTCTTTTGACATTTTTTCAACTGTTCGTCAATTTTGGGATAATGTACGCATTCCTGGTTGCTTATGGACTTGAGGAACGTGACGCTATTTGGAGGTACAGTCTTATTTGCGCAGTTGCCTGTGCGCCCATTGCTCTGGTAAATTTCCTCCCTGAGACGCCGCTCTATCATGCCAAGAGAGGCAACATGAACGCTGCCTTGAGATCCTTGCGATGGTACAGAGGCGAAGAGTACAAATACCAAGAGGAACTCGACGAAGTTGAGAAATTGGTCAAAATGCAAGAGCGTGGATGTCAAGTAAATTTTTTCCCACATTTCTATGAATTTCGGTGATTTTTTTGCGATTTATTGGATAATTAATTTGCCCAATTGGCTCGAAATTTCTTAGGCAACAAAAAAATGTCAAAATGTTGGGAAAAAAAAAAATTTTGACATGAGATTTTTCCCAGGGAATGGCCAAAATATTGAAGAATCGTAAAGTTTGGTGGGCCATAGTCGTTTGCCATGGAGTAATAATAGCCCAACAGTTGAGTGGCATAAACACAATGATTTTCTACGCCCTGTTGATTTTCAACATGGGTGGTTCGGGGGATCTGAGTGGCGAGGAACTTACCCTTGTCGTTGGGGGGGTGCAAATTCTGTCGTGCCTTCTGTGCACCCTGACAGTCGATCGTATTGGCAGGAGAATACTTCTGACCGTATCAGCAGCATCGACAGGAATTTCCCTCATGCTACTCGGTAAGTAATGCACTTGAAGGAAAGCCAAATTTATTTTTTAACGCTAAAATTATTTTTTTTTCTTTTCAAACCTTACGAAGCACCTCGGAACGGTTATCATGATTTTGGAACATTCATATCCTGCAGAACCAATAAAACAGCCGCAATTACTGCACCCAGAAAAAAGATTTATTGAAAACCAATAAATTCATTCAACTGAGAGAAATTTAATTAATTTAAATGCCAACTCATGGACATTTTGCGTTTTTTTCCAAATCATTTGAGTAATTGAATATTTGAATCTTTTGAATTATTCCAAATAAATAGAAATTTTATTCAATCGTAATAAATATTTCGCTTACTCCAAATGACCTGATTATTCAAATAAAATTTTATATTTATAAAAAAATAACCCTCATTATTTGAAACATAAAAAATAAATAGAAATTTTTCTTCAAACGTAATAAATATTCCGCTCACTCTAAACGTACTTTTTATTTAAATATTTATAAAAAAATAATCCTCATTATTTGAAAAATTCAAAATAAATACAAATTTTATTTGAACCAATAAAATACGTCATTGACTTTAAACGATATATTAATTAAAATAAAATTTGCTATATATAAGAAATAAGCCTCGTTATTTGAGGGTATCTCAAAATTGGTATCTTCGAAAATTTGCTCGAAACTTGAAAAGCAGAAAATCCCTGACAGGATTAAAAAGCCCCGAGAACGATAAATCGGTCGAATAAATGTAGCCTCGTATTTACGAACAAGATTTTTCTGTTTTTGAATGACCTTGTGGCCGGGGGGGGGCGGGCGGGGTATGGGATTATTGAGGTTGGTATTTTAGCGTGAGGGACAACGACCCGGAGCTATGGGACGATACTTATGGGTGGATGCCTCCAACCTGGATAAGCCTTTTCTTCGTGGCGTTTAATCTTGGGGTTGGACCGTTATCGTGGTCGCTGCTGGCTGATACGTTTCCCATGGAGATAAGATTAGCGGGAGCCACGAGCGGAGCTTTTCTCAACTGGTTATTGTCCCTGCTGGCGACATTGACCTTTGGAAAAATGGCCACGAGCCTCGGAATTCCCAAAACAATGTTGCTCTTTGGCGGGTTCTCATGGATCGCCGCCATTTTTTGTGCCATTCTGGTACGTGACAACGGCAACAAGAGCATGTACGATATACAGATGAATTTTGACACCGCTCGCCGCGCGCCAGCCTCCGGATCTTCCCGGATCGTCGAGCAAACTTGAAGGAGAAAAAAAAAAATGGAAAAAAAAAAAAATCGAAAGCCCACTCTCGACCAAACGAGAAAATGACAACGCGATTCCCCATCAACTCCGATGTATTTTAATTCTTGATCCATCGCCATCGATCCTATATATTTCCCCACTATTTGCCCTCCCACGAGCTCCAGATCCACTTCCGGTTTGGGATCGTTCCAAAATGTCGAAACAAAATAGAAATGGAAACTCCCCGACAATAAAAAAGTCTTTTTTATTCTCAATTTTGACGTAAACCATTTTTTTTTTTCAATTTCATCGAGTTTGGTCCGGTCTAACGAAGCGTTAGGTCAAATTTTTCATTTCCTCATGGACCGAGAGTCTATGGCTCGACGCAAGAATCACGTTCCGACCGAATTTCTTGAATAATCCCGATGGCATGATCGGCGAACGGAAATAAAATGAAAAATAAAAAGCGAAAATAATGGAACAAGAAAATTGAGCTGGTGAACAAAATCCGAGGAGGCAAGAGGATCGAAGGGAAAAGAGCAGGATGAGGAGGAGGATGAAAATTTGCGATGCCTCGTCGTCTGGCGACCTGCCAATCCTACGTGAATCAGTCGAGCTTCGGATATTTTGTTTCTCGATGAAATATTGCAAACAGATGTCAGCTAGTCCGAGTGCTTTTTGTCCTCGAATCACACGCAGTCGAGACTACGATTATTCGCTAAATGAATATTCATCAAACTCCGAATCAGTTCGATCGTTGAAACAAAACCAAAAATTTCGATAAAAACTTGAAATCCTCATGTTTAGCCCACTTCGTTATGAAATTTTGGTAAAAATCGTGGAAACTTTATTTAATACGAAAAACTAAATATTTTCTTCATAATTTCATTTTCATTTTGAGCGTAAATTTGGTTTCTAACGGAATTTACGATTTGAACGACGAAAATTTGCTTCCGAAGGGACTTTCTGGAATTTTTCGTGCAGCAATTACACAATTTTTGGTATTTTTCAAAAAAAAATCGTTTGCTCGAACGTATCGAACAAAATTTTCCCTTCAATGTGTATCGCTTCGAAAATCCTCGGGATTCCGATATCGACGAAACGATTCCCATCATTAAGTACAGCAACAAATTTTATCTCGATAGGTCAAAAGAATAAAAAATCTAAGAAGCTCCGCGTGAAGGACAAAGGGCCATAAAATAATACGAGTTTCTAAAATCTATACGAAAGCGTGGAAAGAAAGAAATTTATCGACTCTCTTATGTTTTTACACGATCGTAAAAAAAAGTAACTAAACGAAGGGGATAAGAAAAAAAAAAAAAAACAAAGTAAAAAGCTACAACTGGCATCGTGGAGAAGGCAAAAAAGGGGGTGGGGGGAGAAGCATTCCATTGAGAACGAAGTGAAGGCGAAACTTTGCTAGTGAGCACGTTTCATTCTCGTCGCGCGAAACCTCAGTGTCTGCAATTGTAGAAGGTGAGGAGCTGCGAGGAGGGAAGATTTCTCGGCGCCTTTGCAGGCCGTTCGAGGACTCCATGGAGCGGGAAAAAACGTGGAAAATAATAGAGGGCGCTCGGCAATGTAAAAAGTGAGGGAAAGTGGTGAGTTTGGATGGAGAAAGGAAAAGAAAGGGGAAAGGGAGTCTCGTGCGGGGCGGCACCGCCAGTTTGAGCTTTTACGGGGAAATTCTCGAAATGAGGTCGACCGCCGTACGTAATCGACTTACCTACCCGAACTAACGTGCTCGCTGCCCTCTGCTACTCACCTCATTCCTAAGGTAAAAAGCGTATTAAGGCCAAAGGGGCCAGAACAGAGCCTGGAGAAGGGGAAAAACTGAAAGGGCGTCTTTTCGGAAAAGAAAAAAAGGAAAGATCGATCCTAAGACATTGTTTCCTCGACCCTTCGTATTTAGAAACCAGTTACGAGCATTCTCGGCGTGTATAAAAGAAAAGATGAACAACAACAGGCCATGTTTTGTTGAATTCTGGTGGATTTTATCGCATTCGCTTCGGTGTTTTCTGAATATTTTTTCTTTCCTTCAATTTTATTTAGTCTCGTTGAATTTTATTTTAATTTGTTGAATTTTATTTGGTTTCGGTCAATTTTGGTAAATTTTATTGAATTCATTTCGTTTAATTTCATTCGATCGCTTTCAATTTTATTAAATTTCGTTGAATTTGATTTAATTTGGCCCTTCATATTTACTAATCAATTACGAGTATTCCGGACGTGCATGAAAAAAAAAAGAAGAAAAAAAAGCGACATGCCGAAATGGCTGGTAAAAATGTGCCGGAGATAAAAAATAAATATGCTGATTTTTTTTCTCTCCGATTTCCATGTCGAAACATCTCGATAAAAGTTGGTAATTTCATTATGCGCGTTGACTGTGACGAACAACACCGATAAATCATACCGAAGCATACCCAGAAGTTATTATCTCTGCGTATACTTTCCAGCAGAGGAGAGAGCAACCAGCAACAGCTCCGATAATAACAGCCGCAATTTTTATCCTCTAAATAACTATAGAATAAAAATTCCGGGGGTGTCGACCGCGTGCCATTCAAATTTACATGCTCGTTGATGCTCAATATTTGTCATTTATCTTTAAGCCATCAACAGCTTCTCTAGACTAACCCAACTTTTCCAACTTTCGCCCAAAGACAAATGATCGATTCATCGCTCGTTTGACTCTCCTTCAACAAATCTCATTGGCTGCTCATTACGAATGAAGGAAATTTTCATGTTTCCATTCATTTTTTAATTACAATTTTTTATATTAATTACCAAATTTTAATTTCTAATTGGAATTCAATTTAATTTTGTAGCTTAAGTGAAAACTTGTCGTTTTAATTGAATATTTTTAATTTTAATCGAAATTTTCGAACAATTTAAAAATAAAGATTTGTAATAAAACGAATCGATTGTTCGGTAGGGAGACACTAATAGCAATCGCTTTCTTGAGGCTTGTAAAATGGAATCCATCATTTTTAGATATATTTTTTAAAAAATTTTAAATTATTTTTTTCATCGTCATTTTTTGTGGAACCATTTCGTCCCTTTCAGAGATTTTAGCAATCAGATAGATAATTCTTAATCCATAGTTGAACAAAAAGTGTCCAAAGTTTTCTGAAAATTTTCATTTTGCTATTTTTAATGGGATAGAAATGAAAAAATAGCATATATTTGCTAACATCTCTCAGAGACGAGACATAGTTTCAGGAAACTATTAAGCCATAGTAGTTTTTGTAATTATTTTCTCTCGAGGTAGTTATAACTTTATGTTGCGATTAAAATCGTCTGTACAAGGAGGAATATCAGCAAATCATGCCATATTTGAAAGTATAATGGTCTCTGAACTACACCAACATCGATTAAACATACAGCCCCGCACCAGTTGCCTGAACCAACGAAAATGAGAATACATTTTGATCGAATCTACAAAGTAAACCTTGCCACAGTTAATACAATTCGTTCTCTCTCTCTCTCTCTTTCTCTATGAGATGCTAATTTTTCACTTAAACGGAGTTGCGGAATGAAAAAGCTACCGACTCCCCAGCTGCGCGGAAGAGAAAGCGATTAATTTTCACATGAGTCAATCCAGTCAATAAAAAAAAAAAAAAAAAAAGAATCGGAGGAGGAAAAATGAAGCTTTTGACGTCGAATCACTTGTCGGACCTGCATCGAAATAATTTCATGTCAAAATTTAGCCGAGAAAGGTTGTGCCAATTTCAATAGAAATATGAACGAAAAATGCCAATTTTTTTGCTCAAATCCTTTTTTCATGCCATTTTTAAATATTATTTCATTCAAATTTACTTTATATATTTTAATTTGTTAATTTTTCAATATTACTAAATATCATATAATATATGATAATTAATATAAATATAACATTATTCTAATCATATAAATTGTTGGAAAATTTCAATTGAATCCAATAAAAATGATGGAATTTATAATCGAAATGACAAGTTTTCAATAAAAATCAAAAAATTTCGATGAGAATTGAAAATTTTCGATCAAAATACAAAATTTCAATTTCAATAATTATAAAATCATTATAATTATATATTATTATATATAAATTAATATTATTATTGTATGTAATTGAGATTATAATTAAAAAATGAAATAATGTAATAATTTGCTGATAAACTGAATAAAATGACAAAAACTATTTTCGCAAGCGAACTGTAATGTCATTTACCCAAAGTGACTCTTTTTCAAGAGAGCGATACCGACGATGTTCCTTTTAAACTTCCCACGTGTGAAGTGCCCGGTTCTGCCCCCGTGATCGTCCCATTGGGGAGGAAAATGCGAAAGAAGAAAAAATAAAAATCAAGACGAGAAAAGAAAAGGAAAAAAACACGGGAAAGCTCTTTAGACTCGAGGGAAAAAGTATCGCGATGCACTCTCTTATCGAGGCTCGTCAGTGCGAGGAGGCGAAAAGATATTTGCGGAGACTTGTGCTTATAGAGAGCGGCCAACAGTTTAACTACAACCCAATGTTTTTCTCTGAGAAGATCTATGGCAGAGAAAAAAGCCGGAGTAAGATTGGACCGGCCGATGAGACCGAAATTTCTTCTCCATGTTTTATCTACAATTTTCATGAACTTTTTTTCAGCCATTTCCTCATTTGAATTCCAATACCTTTGGGAATCCCTTCGGCCTCGACCACGCAGTGGCATTTTGAGCTTTTCAATCCATACGGAATATTAATTGCTCCCTGTTTTAGACTTTGGGAACTCGCGATGGGATTTCCTGGCCCATTTTAACGTTTCGACGTCCAAGTATATTATAAATTACACCCAAACAATCGATAATGCCTCGCGGCGTACAAAACATCGAGATTCCTCCTTGTACACAATTAATTCATCCGACAGTCACGCATCATATTTTAGCCATTATATAGTCACCGAAAAAAAAAAATGTTATTTTTATATATTTATAAATATTTATATATCATAATTGTTTAAACATTTGATAAATATATTTCAATAAATATATTGTTGTATTGGGATATATTATCATTCTAATATTTTTATTTTGCATTTATTATTATTTTAATATTTTCTTGTTTGAATCCTTTATACAATATCTTTTATAAATATTTTTCTACAATTATGAGTATTTATATATTTATGTATTATTAAGGATTGAATATTATTTGAATCCATTGATATTTTAATATTTTACTTCAAATTTATTATTACTCCACAATATTTTTTATCAATATTTTCATATATTTATAAATAGCGATATATTTATGTATTATAAATATTTGATAAATACATTTTAATGTATCGTTGTTGACCAGAACGAGAGAAAATAACGTTAAGAGGGGTTATTACGAAAAGAGAGGTTCGAGGGCAGTCATTAGTTTCGCGGTTTTCGTTTTTTTCCCCTTTTTATTTCGACATCCAATCTAGACCGAGCTGTAACGTGCGATGCAGGTGCATTTCTGCAACGAGGGTGCAATACACCGAGAGATAAAGAGGAGGGAGATGACGAGAGACACGGAAAGCAGACTCGATGTGGATGCCAAAAGCAATTTGAAAATTTTCCTCGCTCACACCGTCAGCGCTTTCTGACGAGCAGGAGGAAAAGCCCGAGGATCGCGCCCACTGTGTATTGCCCCCGTCTATGTGCACCGAGCGAAATAGCCAAATAGAGCGTGAGACAGGTTGGGCAAATTCAATTTTATACGAAGAACGTACCGAGCTATCAACTCTATATAATTCTACGTTCCTTCGGTGCTCCACACTAATGCAAAAAAAAAACCGACTTTTCTGCCCCTTATTGCAACATCCGGAGGCTCTCTCACTCCAAATACAAAGTATCATTGCGTACGCATGTTTTTTACTTCTTCTTCTAATGAGCTTTCAACTTCTGGCGATTGCAATATTAAAAGTTGGTCTTGGCAATTTTCCTCAGCCGGAAAGTCTTTCTCAAGAATTTCACCATTTATAAACTTATTGAAAAAAAAACGTCTCTACTGAATAAAATAAAAAATAAAAAAAAACTTTGAATATTGAATTTTTCCATTTTTCAACTGATCCATTTTCTTTTTATCTATTTGTAAAATCATTTTTTCTCCAAAAAAATATTCAGCTTTGATTCTGAAAGGAGAATTCGGTCAAAGGGCAAAAACGAAAAAAAATGAGTTGAAAAAGGACGAAGGACATGTTATAGGTTTATCCCTGGCAACGTCCTTCTGTCGGGGAAAGCTTTTGCTCAAGAATTTCACAAAAATTGCGAAATAAAAATGAATAATAAATAAAATAGAATAAATAATAATTTAAAAAAAAATTGAAATTTGAATTTTTCGTTTTTTGCATTGATCTATCCTCTTTATATCTGTTTGGTAAAAATATTCGATACCGATAAATGGGTCAAAGGGCGAAAAACGAAAAAAGGACTCCAAAGAGGACGAAGGACATGTTAAAAGTTAGTCCTAGCAATGTCCTTTGGTCGGGAAAAGTGTTTGCTCAATAATTCGATGATTTTGAAATGTCTTATTGGAAAATATAATAGTGGACCTTGAGGATAAAACAAGCATGACCGGATGGAACAGCAGCTTGAACGGTAACAACTTTAATGAGAGCATCCAAGCACCGATAAAAATACATCGAGCAGGCTAATCGACTCTCGCATGATTACTTCTTAAAACAAAAAAGAGTGAGTCTCCGGGAGGAGTGAAGTTGAAAGGATCTAATAGAGCTTATATAAACGATTATACGCATCTGTATTCACTGTCGTACTCGCTGTCGCCTGAGCTCAAGCCTCCGCGTTACACGAGCCACGCGACCGACTGAAATGGATTATTCGAGTCAGAATTAAAAATAAATATAAAACTTTTGAAAAATTGATCCGAGCCACGAAAGCGAATGATGTGGAAATCGGGACGAGGCTTTCCAGCATTTTGTGGAATGGAATTCAGTCCCGGCGATCGTTCTGCTTTTTCCTTTTCCAAAAACGCTCGTAAAAAAAAAAATTTCCCATTTTTGTGTACACACTGGGTCATTTTGACCCGGACCCGATCAAATGCAATTTTTTCCACGGGGTATTCGATGATTAGAATCTTTTCCGGAGTCCATTTCCGGTTGTTAAGTTCGAGGGTATAGAAAATCTGAGAAATCACGATTTTTTTCAGTCGCTGACACTTTTCTCCAAGAGTCAACATTTTTTCGATCAATTTTCCGACCAATCGAATCGAATATTTTTCAAATTTTAGCGATCCCCAATGACGAAAGAATTTTTTTTAATATTCTCGTGACCCAGTGTGTGTTTTGAAATGATTTTTATTTCTACAAGAAAATGAATGTAGAAAATTCGTGGCAAATCGAAATGCAGCGTGTCTCTTGAAAATAGATTCGCCTCCGCAGAAAGTAAGAAAGTTGAAAATAAAATGCAGAGGAATAGAAAAGTTTCGCAGGAATGACACATGAAAACTATGAAAGCCATGAAATGATGTGAAAAGGGGAGGGGGGGGGGGGGTTGAGGCAAATGGTAGATTGAAAGAAGTAATATTAGATAAAAATCAGAGGATGCATTGATGTCGCGTAATAAATCGAAGAAAAAGCGATATATATCTTTTGGGAGAGGAAAATTGTGGGATGAGTAAATTTAGTGATATCTGTCGATAGTGGGAGTTGCAGTTGGTATATCTCTGTATATATGTGTACAGATGAAGTCGATGGAGAGGAGCCACCGACGATATCCCATAAAGTCATTCGGCATTCGTTGTTGGATCTTTTGTGAGTTTCGTTGAGTGAATCATCTCTCCACAAGAAATATTTCTCGTGCACGAATCGACATGATATTCGTGGAGTATACAGAAACGTAATCTTCGAGGGGGAAAGCTTTGCCAACATACAATTTCTCATGACTCTCTTATTCCTCAGGAGCACCCGCCTTGAAGCTCCTCCAAACCGACGAGAAATCGAGGTAGAAAGTGCAACGAGAACGATCCAATGACACCACAAATACATACGTATGGGATATTCCATACTAAATCCTCACTTTCTTAATTCTTTACTTTTTTTTTCCAGCCTCTTAATATTTTTCCATCTCGGTTGTCAATTATTTTCGCTCCATGCGTTTTTTTTTTCAATTTCCTGGCAAATCTGATAAATATTGCTACATATCATAGATTTCGTATAATTATGAATATATTTTATGAATATATTTATAAATTTTATAATAAATCATATAATGAATTAATAAATATATTTGTAATAATCAATATATTTGTAATAGAATAATTATAATTAATATCACTACATATCATATATTTTTCTAATTTGAATATTGAAATATAAATAAAATATGGTCATCAATATCAATATATTTAAATATATTGAATAATTATATTATGTATTGAAATATTTTTCTAATACTTATTGTAATAATATATTAAATATACTAAATTATATAAATATATTATATAGATTATTTTTTTATTTTCGTTATTGAAGCAAAATTTGTGGGAAATGTTTTTTTTTCCACGTTCCCGCAGAGAGTCATTTCGTTGAGTGAGACTAGACCACACCGTGGGAAGCAATTTTGAGCTGGAGGTAGAAATGGATGCTTTGAAACGGCTGCTGATTCCGGACGGAATGGTCCATAGCCGCATATATATAATAGATTACAGCGGAAATACGAGGGTTTACTGAGGAATTTTCAATCTGCTGCCAATCATTCGGAATCCCGTCCTACCCGCGCCGAGCTCCGTAAACGAAATTTTGAAAAAATCGGTTCTCACGTATATCGTGCTACGTTGAAAAAACAAAAAAAAATAATAATAATTTTAAAAAAGTTAAAAGAAACTGCATTCTGCCCCAGGAGTCAGTAATCAAGAGAAAAGTGAGTGCAACGATTCGCCTCGTAATTCGTCAAATAAATTCCGTCGATGATCCAAATCTTATGAAAATATGAAAAACGTGGCAGGGATTAATGAAAAAATTGCATTTTCGTCACGTCGCAGTGACGTCATAAATATCGTCGAATAGAATAAAAAATTTCGAGGGCTTATGATATTTTCATTGAGACAAACAGACAAGATGGCGAGAGAGTTTTGATTGAAAACGCTCGAAGCTGAGATAAGTTGAAAGCGCGTAAAAACTTTGGTGACAGTTGTTCCGGAAGTCGTTCTCGAGGCGCTTGGAGTTTCTCGTTGAAATAACGAGCTACACGCAATCTCCAAGGAAAATTCTCTCAAACGCGTTATACCGTCTATTCACAAAAGTAACTCTCCCGGTATATAATCTCCGCTGAATTATGCCGAGACTTGAAACTTTTTCTCAATCTTCCCTTTGCCCTGCTGATGAGACAATGTCGAGCATTCGTAATTACTTTTTTATCATTTTTATGATAACAAAAATAAACAAAAAAACACAGTCCATGACATTTTTTTAACCTCTCGAATACATACTGGGTCATTTTGACCCAAAAAATTTTCCGTCACCCATTTTTTCGCATTTAATTTTCATCAAAAAAAGAATTTACTACAAAAAACGTCTCTACGAAAAAAAAAGTGAAAAATTCAATTTTTAACCTTAATTCAAAAGTAAAAGTTAATTCAAAAAATGTCCAATCAATTTTACTTGAAACAAATATCAATGAATTTCATTAATTTATTAGTAATTGAATTAATTATTATTTATTTGAATGAATTTATTTATTCAAATTTATTTACAAATTCATTCAATTAATTATCAATTTATTCATTAATTTAACGTTAATTTTTTTCATTTCAATTGAAGCTCAATTTTTTAAATTAATTAAATTTCTCAAATTTTCAAACCGATCCATTTTCTTTCTATTTGCTTGGGGAAAATATTTTTTTTCAATTGAAAATATTGAGCCACGATCGGATAAGGTAAAATGGGTCAAATGGCAAAAAAAAGGGACAAAGAGGAGGCCATTGAGTTATCAGAGAGAGAAAAGGGG
>JAPYYS010001462.1:0-36338 GCA_030522525.1 Campopleginae sp. 14b
AAAAAAAAAAAAAAAAAAAAAAAAAAAAAAAAAAAAAAAAAAAAAAAAAAAAAAAAAAAAAAAGCAGAAATAAAAAAGAGAGTCAACCTTTCTCGGCTCGTCAACGACGACGCGCGTGTTTGTCGTCAACTCACGAGGCAAATTCCCTTCGAATGTTCAACATGAATGCTCAATTGACATCGATATAAAGGGAGCAACCATTTTTCTCCAACGGATTCCGTACGATATAATAATTAATATCAAAAATATTCAAATCGTTACTCATAACGAACGTTCACCTGTCGAATTTTTTCCTTACGACTGGTAACATTAATTCGCAAACTTTCGAGGGAGTAATGTGAAAGTTTCCTTCATTGCCATTTCCAAACATAAAACGTATAAACCTGAAAAGTATGTGATTGAGAATTTACAGTAGACGGAAAGGAGAACGACGATCACCAAGTGCGGAAATAGTTTAATTATTCCCGCAGCAATTTATCGATCACATTTTAATCATTTTTTCAATAACTTCATTTCGTTTCAACAGCAGCAGCTTGGCCGGTGCATTTATTGTGAAAATGGTAACGTCGTATAGAGCGCGAACGAGCTATTTCGACCACGTTCTCTTCCGGCTTCCCACGCGAATAATCTCAGGACTTTGTAAAAGGAGAGCTGCACACAGCTGATCAGTTATATAGTGTAACTGGTCGCCGCGTCGAACCAGTTACAATTCATTTCCAGAGATCGAAATCATAGTTATCGATTAACAGATCGAGTAACGTTGATTTTATCGATCTATAGACAGACCTACATGACGCAAAATTACAAACATAAATATACAGCAGGACGTGGTATTCCTGTATGAAATAATATCCTTGGATTATTAAAATACTTTTATGAAAGCGTGAGAGGGTGAGTAAGACATCCTTAACGCAACATTTTCAATTCCCATCTCGTTTTCGTTTCTCCTTCGATTTCCTTTGTCATTAACACGAATGCTTGGCATTAATTGCAAACATAATTGACATCGTAATAAACATGTCGGAGTAAATACTGGCAGGATGTTGTAACGGACATTAAAGCAACATTCGCCAAATCCAATATAATACAAATAACACTTGTTTATTAATACGACGAATATTTCATTCGTATTTATGCCATGGAAGAGTTGGCCGTTTATCATGTGCGATGAAAAATTGAACATTTCATTCGGTGGCATATTAAAACAGACGTAAAAATTTAAATAAACATTGAATATTATATGGAATTGATAAATAAATAAAAGTAAATGAAACTTTAATCGAAAGTTGCGTTATTTCGTGCTAATTCGTGTGATCAATTAATACCATAAACATTTAAATGCCGCTGCATTGCAATCTTGCAGTCACTCCAACACAGCAGCTGTACTCAGGAATAAATATATAATGTAGAAAGAGAGAGAGAGAGAACGCAAATAGGACAGAAAATAATCGAGATGATTGTCGAGACTCTCTGCAGTGGCGATCTCAATGATGAAATTGTGAATCGAGAAGCAAGACAATTTTCCTCAAGGATCCGAATGCCTTGGATGGAAAAACGAAAGGCGTGTGTAATGCACAGCGTGTTACGTACAACGCCAATACCACCTTACAACGACACAACTAACATTCAAGCTCCTGACACGCGCTACTGCTAACCAACACGCTTCTTGTCGCATACAGTTTTACTATGCTTAGTATTATGTACTCCCCACTATTTTCCACTCACGCACGTGTCTCCAGTATCTATTTCTAGTATTCGCCGGAACCGTTCTTACAAACGACCAACGTTTATACGCTCGTGTACTTCGCTCTCCCTCTCTCAGTTTCTCTAACACCTAGAACCTTGCAGATTTCTTCTTATCGTGATAAGTTTCTTGAAAAATCGAGCCTTCTGCGTTTCGGAACTGCTCGGAACGTCAAAAACCGGCGAGGCAGAAAACAAAAAAAAAACACGCGCGAATCCTCGAAATTTGATCGAGTTCCCAGCAATCGTGAAAAATGAAGGAATAAAAAAACGCGCTCTTGATCAATCCAATTAATTTCGTACCTTCAAACATGCAAATTTGAGAGAATTCATAAAAATGCTAAAAAAAAAAATTTTACCAACACTCGGCAAGTGTGACTACTCAGTAAAATTGATAAATAGCAATGAGAATATTTTGACGTTGTATTTTTGATTTGCCTTTCATGAGCTTCGGGGGAGGCTCGTCTCGGATAAAGAGCCGAACGAGTGAGACACTTTAAAGCAGATGAAGGATTCGAGAATAGAATTTAACATTATCGAATCAAGTGGCAGATTGAAGTGAAGAACCGAGAGGGATGCTGCGAACGTGATCGAAAGGAAAACGAACAGTTGATATGTCTGTATTTTTGTCGGCTGAGGGAACGAGTGAGAGGAAAAATGAAACGTCGAGGCGTCGTAAAATAAAAAAAGTACTGCCACCAAATGGGAGGCTTTATCTTCGAACTCAGGGGCCGGGACGCAAAGAGGGAGACAGTTAAGGACCATAGAAGAGAGGAGACTCTTGCTGGGCTTATGGCATCGTTATCTTTCGTTATTGCTACAACATATACATGTATTCCGAGAGGGCAACTTACCACCAACGAATTCTTGAGATATGTATATCATCCCCATATCTCAGACTTTATTTATTCTTCACTCATATGTATAACGTCAATATATACATCGTGTACGTTGGTAGTGTGCTGTATAGTTATCTCAGTGCAGTTTCAGACAAATCTACGGTTCAACGAACCTCTAGGACGCGTTAATGTGAAGAAGGTAAAATTTCTTGTTTGGCGTGTATTTTTAGAGTTCGTCCGAGTGTGACATCGACGATCTTTGGCTTGGCAGGAAGTCGGGAACAAAGATCGATCGGCTGATTCGAGACGAGCATCGTCGGTTTGAGGTTTTTTTTTCTTTTTTTTTTCATGCTTTTCGAAAAGTTATTCAAACGCAAACGTCGATGTTTCAGATTTCGAGCGATTGAAAAAATGTTTTTCCATCTGAGAGCTCCACCGCTGCCCGGCTCGAAGTTCGACTGTCATCGGAAAGACGATATTCTCGTATTTATAGAATCGACGAAACATTTATTTGGGTCAATGCTAACGCACTTATTTCCGAGGATCGGAAGTAAAAATAAAAATGCGAGAGTCAAAGTAGAGAGATTAAATGAAAAGGGAGAAAGAAAAAGTGAGGAACGTTTGAAAAGTAAGCGAAGAAATCAGTGAACACGGATCAGGAGGTCTTACAGAAAGAACCGCGGTTCTTTGCGAGTATAGTAACGGAAGAGGATGGTGCATACGCACCGGAGAAAAGAGAGAGAGGTGAGGAAGAGAAGAATCGCAAGTGGTGGGGCTACAATGAACAATCGTACATTGTTACGAGTTATGGCATTGTTACTCCACTGCTCACAGTCTTCTCCAAGTTCTTCCCCCTCCGTTCTCCTCACCTTCTCTTTTCTTTATTCCCTATAATACCTCGACCCTTACCGTGTTCACATAATTAGGCTGTAAACGTTTCGAGACAATCACCATTGTTTTCCGATTCCCCTTCCACTCTTTTATAAGAGTCTCCTCTATATATAGATCGCGTCGTGTTCTGCGCTGGATCAAGGAGGCGCCTCTCACGCATATATGCATTCGAACTTTGGTCATCGTACATCGTGGAGCAAAAAATACGACAATAATAATTAATGTTTTTTTTCTTCGTAAAAACAAAAAAAAATGGCAAAAAAATGTTTGCCATTGTTGAAATGTAACAAAGTTGCTTCACTCCGATGCAACGCACTCGATCGTTGCACACACGGTGCAAGAAATTGATAATATTTCGAAAGACACGAAATTCGTCGAGAAAATTCGCTGAAAATAGAGGCAAACATTATAGGCGTCGAAACTATGGAAACTCTATTAACACACGCTCGTTTTTTTATGGGAAAAATAGCAGGGGCTTGAGAATGAATAATACAGACTCGAGCGTAGCTGAGTTTTGAGATTTTCGTGGCGAATAGCCGAGTCAGAGTTTTTATCGCTGGCTCATTCTCGTAAAGGTAAAGTACTTGATGCCGAAAAACAAACGACGTGAGAATTTGAGGAGCGAGACTCGGAAGAGCGTTGTGGGAGAACCCCATAGCGATAAAAGCGGCAAGGCCCCTGAAAGAGTAGGGGTAGGTATTATTATTACCTTTGCCGAATCTAGTGGCTCGTATAAATACATACAAAGCGAGGCCGCAGCGGCATCACGTTTGTTTCGTCTATCTTAAGGGGGTATCCCGCGGTTTGTTCGTGCTTTCGTCGTTCAACAATCACAGCGGCGCGTATATATTTTATTACGACTGTTTTCATCCTCCGGGCTAAGGGTTAACGCTTGCGACGTGAAAATTCGTTTGACCAATTTATACGACGTGCCTCTCTTAACTACAGCCACAGCACAGAACGAAGAATATATTATTTACTTTATCGTAAAAAAAAACCCCTTTTCCCTGTCTGAGCAGCCAGATAAAAGAGCAGGAAGAAGGTGTGCGAGAATCCTTGTCCGATAACGAGAACCGAGTAAAAAACACACACACACACACACACACGAAAAAAGAAAGAAAAAAAAATAACGACGCACGCTGAGGCTTGGGGAAAAATATATTTTCGAAAAAGCTGTTCAACGCTATCGGACGATGTTTATGTTTACCAATTATTTCAAATATTTCTATCACACGGAGGCAGATTGAGTGAGTAACTACGAACTTTAAGCAGCTCCAACGATAGCAAAAGATTAGTTTGCATTTTATTTACTCTAGATTCTCCGCAGCTTCGCCAACAGTCGACGGGTTATCGCCCCGGACGTTGTTGTCCGGACGGAGCTGGAGATTCACGACTCCCAGGGAAATTCGACGCGATGAATTAGCCTCAGAAGCATGCATGTTTTTCATGTTAACTATAAAGTGGAGGATCGCAATGTTGCAACGAAGAATCGTCTGATTGCGTACGTATATCCGATTACATCGCGCCAGTTGCAAAGTCGCGAAGAGAGACAACGATATTCCAAAGAAGAAACATCAAGCGAGAAATAATTTATTGTTACATTCGATATATTACGCTCGGAGACTTTTCGCGGTAGAAATATATTTCAAAATGGCCGACATCGAGACGTCGAAAGGCCCGAGATATGGTACCGCGCAATGGCCGGCGGATGCCTGGGGTGTGCACAGAGCGTCGGCCGCGAGAGAGCGTCACAGCCGTGACCTTGTCTGGGCCTCGATCCCACCACTACCGCCTCGCTCACCAGTCTCACAAGCCGTTCCTATATATCCTCAACACAAAGCCCCACCACTCCTTGACATACGTATGTCCTTCTCGCACTTGCTTCCAGGACGAACGCAAAAAATCAAGAGCCACAGACGAACGAGAAAAAAAAATATATACAGCATTAAAAGACGAGGTGGAAGGGATCGAGCGAAAGGAGAAGCGTCCAGTTATTGTCAGACACACGACCAACTTAATCCAATACCAACTTTTAAACACCATTCAATTACCATTACTATCTCTATGAAATTGCAGTCTTCTTAATCATCTTTTCATTCTTCCCAACCTTGAATCAGAAGAGCGTTCAAACATTTTTAAAAAAAGATGAAAAACAAAAAAAATAATGAAAAATAAGTTCCGTCAATTTTCAACTGTGAGTGCAAAATAATGAAGAAATTTTGAAAATATCGAAGTGGAAAAACAATTATAGATCTTCCGTCTATTAGTCGTTACCTAATTCAACGAACAATTATTGAAAAACGACGCGAAACCGAGTAGTCTGTCGTTTTTCCGTATTTTTCTCTCTCTTTTGTGTTTTTTTTTGTTGTTGTGGCCAAGTACATGAAGCACGTGGTGTGTTTGTGAGAATATCCTGAAGCTCGTTAGTACGTCCACGAGCGTAAAATCACAATGGAGTATTTCGCGAGCTGAGCAACAGAAGGCGCGTGTGTTAACGAGGGAAAGGTGGACGAGTCACTCTCAATGGTATACAAATGCGATATAAGCAATGATATATTAGCTGATTCCGTAAGACCAGACGGAGATTCAACAAACTGAATTTACAACTTCACGCGTCGAGGATCCTCGCTGCAACGTTTGTTCAAATTAAACGCAGCCTTTTTCAGGATATCCTCGACGGTGTAGAAATGAAAATAAAACAATTATCATGAACTTTGAAACTTTGATTAATTACGAATTAACTAAAATCAACGATGTGGAAATTTATTTTCCGTTATCTTTCCATTGATCTTCGGCTACTATTACTAAATTATCGTTTTTCAAGATTTCTCGATTTTTTTTTTAACTTTAAAAATTTTAATAAAAAATATTTAACAAAATTTAGACTCTTTTTGCAAAAAATGGAATTTTCGTGGAAAAAAATATTGCCGAATATAAAAAAAAACGCGGATCGACTGAGACGAGAGCTGCGAAAAAGGCGGACGTAACAGGAGAAGGTGCACGCATTGACATGGAAAGGTCCATCTCTCGTGAAGCGGTGAGGACTTACTTCCGGCGGATGTCGGGACGTGCCGGTCTTTCAAGTCCAGAGTCTCGAGAGTATACCCATATGTACAACGTGTGTCAATCCTTTTCTCTCGCTTCCCTTTTTCCACGTTTTCCTTGCAGTGACGTTCGCGAGGACAATAAACCAGAAGAAAGAGAAAAAAGCAAGGGCAAGCAGGGCTTTTCCTTTCGAATAGTCCCAGCAATTTTCCCCATAAAAATCGACCGTTTGCTCTTTAATTTACAGGGCTCAATTGCAACAAGAATTTCCCATTTAAAATACAGAGAGACACGAAAACTTTCGTCTCTTTTCCAGAGTCCAACAAACGCCGAAGGAAAATAAAGAAAAAGTTGAGAATCGAGGTCAAGATTCATTCAATCTTTTCCGAGTAATATAGAACAGCGGGCTCACTCCTTAACTTGACTGCGAGGAGAGCTTTTATTAGAGGGTCTGCACTCTCGGAAAAAAAAAAAACTTTCAACAATGTCCGCCTTACGTGTGTGCACACAGACATTTCCAAACGTGCTATATGTCGGAAGAAAAAAGTACACATGTGCCTTTATATTGCACCTTTATGTAGTCGTATTCTCGGAGATAAGAGAGACTGGTTGAAACTTTGTTGGGCACAGGAACACGTTCGCAATAAAAAGATAAAAAAAAAATAATAAAAAATGGTCCTTTAGCATCCCAATATAATAAGAAGGAAAAGACATCGTGTAACAAAAGTCTCGAAAGTCTGGGAAGTCGTGACTCTGGTAACGAGAGTCAAGTACGTGTTTCTTTGCGAAATAAATTTGTGTGTATATACATGCATATATATTATTACTCTATTAGCACCGTTGTAACTTGTGATTCGGCCGTGAAACCGCGGTGAAAGTAATCCGCGGCAATACATGAATATATAAATAGGTGGAAACGTTGACAGTTCGGAGGACAGGAGCGTGGACGTAGCGTGTGTCGGGAAAAAGGATTGCATTATGCATTTTTAGTTTATTTTCATTAATTTCGTTGAAGCGAATGGTCCTTAACGAATTGGGATGAAAATAATTCTCTAGGAAAATGGAGACTCATTAAAATCGGGATTTGGTTGAGGTCCTTTGTTCAGAAAGTTTGTATGAAACGATCGTGTTCGAGGTTCGCAGACAGAATTCGAGCAGAAGGTTCAACGCGATTGTTGAGGTTCTTGTACGAACGTCGGAGGCATGGACAGACACGCATGCCACGGGAGAATGCCCGGCATCCTGCCAGAGGCCTCAAACTTGATCGTGAAAGAGAGACACGAGGGAAAAGACAAAGACGAGTACTCGGGAGGTACGGGGAATGCGAGTATCGTGTGTGCAAGCTTCCTGCAGAAATTGAAAATGTTTAAGGAGATTTGTCGAGCGCACGTGGTTTATTTATATTCAGAATCCTTTATCGCAGACCAAATTTTAATCGACCCCTTTCGGAAGCCTCAAGCCTCGAGGCTAAAACTTCAAATATCACTGGTTCGCCACCGAAAATAATAAATGTTCGTAAAACATTTATTAGTCGCCACGCGAATGGCCGTCCAGTTGGAAAGTTCCTCGTGTCTACTATCTATTTATTTCTTTTCGTTCAACCCCGTAATAATTCCCACAGTACGGTACGTTGCGGGTGACCGTTCACTAGTCGCACGATGAGTCAGCCGAGGGAGGGGAGTCGAAGGAAATGCTGGCGATTGAGAAGAAGTGGTTACGTCATCGTTGCTTCACGACGACAATGATGACAATCGCACCAATTCAAACGGATCTCTTTCGTGACACCCGCGTCGTTGGCCTTTTTCATGCATCGTCTCTTATATTCCAAGTTTCAACGCTTCGAAAACCTACGAATTAAAACCGGCGTATAAACATGACGACGGAGATGTATTTCCCTTCCCGGATGATAATTCGCTGCATATTTTTCCCTCGAATTACTCGATGCGAATGAAAAAAAATATTTAACGACCTCTGTGTTTGTCTCCGCGCGTCTTTGACAAATCAATACAAATGTGCACGCGTCGTTGATTTTTGTGTGCTCATGCAACTCGACGTGGCTAAGAGACTTCTCGTTTCTGAAAATCGAAACAAACGACAAATCGAGAAGATTACGAAAGCCTCAATGTTTGCGTCCCCGTTCTTTCTGTTTCTACCTTTCGTGGCTTGTGCAGGGTATGCACCAGCTTGCAGATGCACTCGTGCGCATCTCCCTGGTTTACGGTACGTGCGATTTTCCGTGAAATATTTGTGACGACGGACGAGCCACTTGAAAGAGGCACGAGGCTACGAGCAAACAACTTTCACCGTGTGCGACCGTTAATGCAGTCATTTTTTCATTCACAACTTGTGAAAATACCGAAAAAATAATGACCCAAAAAAATTAACTGTCGGATATCTCCGCTTGGTAATAAACAAATTGGCTCGCGTGAGAGCCAGGGCATAATCAATTTTCATTGAGAACCTTGATGATAATTAGTATTTACGAGATTGCGGCAAAGGCCGAGGTTATCGGATGAAGTTCGGGAGCGAATGAATTTCGGAAAATCATATATTTTCGATTTTTTTTTTCTTTTCGGAACAAAGGATCGGGAAAAAGGCAATCAAGAGCGGGTTATTTCGTGATATATTTACGAGTGGCGTCCGCCGTGACGTCGCGACGGTCGAGACGCCCACGAAATACTGGGTCCCAAGGCCGACCTATGCTAATAAAAATTCGCGAAACGTTCAACGTCGCATTTCTGCTCCCTCGGTGCGATCTTTATAGCGACGAACCGCGAGTTTCTTAATCCGTAAGTTTTTCGATTTGGTATTCCAAACCCACAACCGTTCACTTCCAAAGTTAGCCAAACATACGACGACATTTTTTTTCTCCATTTTTTGCGATATTAATGAGCGAAAAAAAACGTCCAATCGCATAAAACTTTGAGGATAAAGGAAAAGTAGAGCTTACCATTGCTCCATCGTCCACTGGCGCAGAGGAAAATAGTGAACGACGGTAAAGAAAGAGAGAAGAAAGGAAAAGATTAAGTGACGGAGGTGGCACCCGCATAGCAAGTGCGGGACCATTGTGAAACTTACAAATCTACGAACTAAGTTTCAATGTGCACGGCGGTAGGATCGTTGGCTGGAAAGAATTTGAGGATAAGAAGCCAGGGCTCTGAAAAAGGGCAGCGATCTCCAGCTGGCTTTGGATAAAACGTTCTTCTTGTTTTTTGTTCCTTTAAGGTATTAGCATCGATGTTTTCGTTGATGTTGGAAAAATCATGAAATAGTAGACGAATATTATGGCTGGAAATGAAATGGATGCTCGACAGTGTTTCACGATAGTTTTAGAGCGTCTCCAGCTGGCGGATCCGTCCTGAAGTCGTGAAACTTCGTTAGCAATAAGGCAATAAATAAAAGGACGGGATGAGTCCGTTGAGGGACACTGGTCTTTTCGTCACATTGAGAAGCGAGTTGGGTCGAGTTGGCCTCGTCATCGTCGCGACGTTATGTACACACGTACACAGCTAAAAACTCACATACTCGAAATGGAGAGAGGTCGGTCGAGTCCGTTGAGTGCCTTCCACCCACCAACCCGTTTTCTTTCTTTTAACGCCTTGTGAACACGCACACATGTGTGCCACGATCGAGCAGCACACATAATCAAGCCCACCCTTTTTTTTTCTTCTCGAACTCGCTGTGGCTACAACTAAAAGGGACACGAAGCTCTTCCAGATGGACTACGTGCTCGTATCCGCTCCAGCACATCGAGGGTTCCACTATCTCTCTCCCTGCTTTCTGTCCAAGGACCTTTTTGGACCCTCGTCTTTCTGGAATCCTGAGCTCGTTCTAGTTCATCCGGACCGGCGCTTTGGTCCATGCGTCTCTACTAGGCTCCTCTTACGCCATCACCGCGCGTACAAATCGCTCTGGGTGTGTGTGTGTCTCTGTTCATATGTGACATGCGAATCTCAACGAATATTCCGAGTCCACAAAGACTTTCGAGATACCGCGATGTGTGCTCAACAGAAGTGTCCCAACACGAACCAGTCCCCGCCTCGAACTTTTATGTCCCGAACTATCTTTCACGCACAGCCTCCGTCGTCCCTCTCACACGACGACTTTTATCTTTTTCCTGGGATCTTCCACACAAATTCTCGAATATCATGCTCGTCCATGGACGAAGAATATTTCGCACGATTCCTTCCAACCTCAAGGCAAAAATAAAAGCCTCAGTCATTTCACAGCTGCTAATTGTTGAATGGGAAACGAACCTCGAACAAATAGCGACCAGCTGAAACGACTTTTTGCTATTAAATTGTTTCTACGCGTTGCCTAAACGAAGCTCCGCTTTCGAACGTGCACAATGTAAAGTTGATAAACTTCTTGATCGTCTGCTCTTCGGGAGACGCTTAATTTTGTGAAAATCTTAATGAAAAGGCATTTTCTACGATAAACCAAACTTTTAAACATCCCGATTGTCTGTTCACATTGTTCCTTTGCTTTAGGAGGGAAGATAAAAAATGTACCGGTGGCTAAAAAACGAGACCTGAACCAGTAGTGGTCCATTGGGTCCCAGACAAAGGGGGTCTGCTCTTTCTCTCATGATTTCACACTGAGGGCACAAAGAAAGAGATCCCTTAGTTGGTTCGGGATCATGGAGGCGAGAAATGAGTTTTCTACGGGCCTGGAAGTGACGCGGTGCTCAGCGCGATACAAGGCTCAAGGTTTTTACCTTCACCCCTCCTCAGATCAAGTTTTTTTTGCACTTCTTGGGTAGTTTCTCTCGAAGCACACCGCCGAAAGGTCGATCGAACAAACAGACAAAAAGCAGATAGTCGAGATAGCGAGACGATGCGTGCTGGAGCGAATGGAATGAAAAAGAATAGCACGAGGGGTGGAAATATAAAAATGTTCCCCCTGGAAGATAAAAATGTAGTATTTGCTTTTAGGACGCAGCCGGCTACGATTATTTTTCGCCTTTTCTTTTATTACTTCCATATTTTCGGTAATTCAGCTGCTTCGTGCGTTTGCCCTAAAATTGGAGTCAATTCGGATGATCTATGGACCAGCGGGACAAGAGAAATGGGAACGGTTGACTTGGAAGAACGATGAGAACCGCCCGGTCGTTAGTTCTGCCAAGAAAAATTATTTCATTTCTCTCTCCGGCGATGGAGAAGACTGCAGCATGAAAAAGGGACCACAAAATGACAAGTCTAGGACGAAATAATAAGGAAAAAGAAATATATTGTTCGGAAGCAAAAACAAAACGAAGAAAATCGTCTGTGTTATGACATCGAATACGGCTGCAGACTTGGGAACAAACAAGTGTGCTGTGTCGATTTTCTTTATCGCTCTCGTATCGTGTATCCGATAAAAAACACACACTCGCACCAACTTCGAACATGCATGTACATTATTCGAGCAGCTTCCAGTGTCATGGAACTGGTAACGTCGAACGAGGGCTCTGACCGATACTGGCGCTATGCTCCGAGACGACGTTGACGTTACGAGTTTCTTCCCCCTCCTTCCTAAAACTTGTACATTTACGATTACTGCATCAAGCGAAGAAAGTTGAATGCAAGCAAAACTTTTCTTCTACATTTGTTGAAGGTTGGCTCGTGGGAACAAACATCGTCCGGATGTAACGGAATAATCGTTTCCGAATGGAGGAAAAATCATTTTTCCAGCTCCGGCGATGAAAAACTGTATCCCCGAAAAAACCGATGGAAACAATTTGTTTTCATAAAGAGGAATCGAATCGGAAGGAGACGGAGAACAAGCTCGAGAAGCATTTTTCTCAAAATAATTGCATGGCTGATGATCTTTCGGGAATAGAATTCGAGGAGCCGAAACGTCTTTAAAAAAAAAGTGGATCGACGAGGTTTAGGCGTTGAAGAACTCGGTTAAGAAACCGGAGAGTATTCGCAGTTAGGAAAGAGGCTCTATTTCCTTGGGAGCGGAGCAAGCGACGCGAATCTTTGCAAAAGATGCTGCTGAGCCTCTTGCTGGCTTCACTAGACGGTATTACGCAAAGTTTACGATTGTTGGAGTATGAAAGAGGATTCGAAGAACAGGAGAATGAAGGAACCAGTGAATAGCCCTTTTTCTCTTACTAACGCATATCTGTGTGTACAGGGCTGTTCATACTTAATGTGGCAAGCTCTGTCGGCTAGAAAATGATAGCAGAAGTTGTCGAGGCTCCAAAAGAAGCCTAAAAAAGTATCAGCACCTGTCGATCGGTGCAGTCGAAATTTCTTCGTTTAATTACATCGAGAACTTGTTGTTCGATGCAGGAGGAAAGAAAAAGTGTACACGATGAGTCAAAAATTCGCTCCCTCGCGTTGGAACAGCCGAGCATATCGCTCTCTCTCTTTTTGTATACACGAATCTCTTTATGTATGGCGGTTGAGGGTCGCGAGGGCGTTTCCCTCTTCTCTTTGGCGTCTCGGAGAAAAGACCGAGACGACGAAGCCTGCGGTAAAATTCCGTCTGTGGTATTGAGCTTGGTTCTCTGCTCTTGGACGGTTACAGAGAGAGTGCGTGTTTCTGTGAATATATACACACACCGAATTGCGTCTTTCGGATGAGTTCGCCATCGCGAAGATCAACTCTGGGGTACGTGAGCTTCTCCACGGAATCCTCCAATTCTGTACATTGTGAGCCTCGGCGGAAAGTTCTTGATCGTTAAAGCCAGCAGCACCGTTCTACGCCACATCGAGAAATATAAAGGACGACGTAACGACTGTTTTACAGCGTCATGCCGCCATGTTTGGGTAGAAAATCTTTCACAACGCTGATGGATGAAGAAAAAGTGCTCTTCGTACTCAAACTCTCTGGGAAATGGGCGTCAACGAATTTCTCAGTGGAAACTTGGTGAAAAAAATGATTTTGATATTTAATAATCGACGTTAACGTATTCGGGGGTCTGCGTCCTTAAGATTAATAGATTTGTGACTCTCAATCGTGGAGTTCGAGTCGACGAACGATTCGGATGTTGTTGGCATTACAATTTCTGAAGGTTTTTCCGGAGCTAAAAAGTTGCCAGGATTTCTCTCGGCTTAAAACTGTCGAGTAACACGCTGTGAAGTCTCTAAGTACGAATATCGATGGGAAGTAAAGAAAAAATAAGTCCCAAAGTCGTTGAATTTATTGGGATTGTTTTATCGCGAGAAAGAGCGAGTAAGAGTTTTCCCAGCAGGACTGCGCGTCGCGATTTCTCTTGAGCAAACTTTGTTCTCTATCCCTTATTATCGGTAAGGTTAAGTCTCGCAAGGGGTTTACTTTTTCGACATTCACGTTGGGATTTCGCGGACGAAATACAAAGAAAGTTCGTAGCCAAAGTCGACCGAGTGTTTCCGGCTCTCCAGCACCGCGAGGCACGTGCACAAGAAACAAACGCGCTCGATTCGTAAATGCACGAAAAACGTAGCGTTTGCGAAGTTTACCAGTTACTTTTATTCTCCGCACAAAGGTAAGAGGTTCTTGAGACTTGGCGTCGAAACGGTTGGAGAACTGAAAGTGAGAGGCATTTTATCGGCTCCTTAAACTGCCGGAAATCCGGCAGATCAGATCAAAGTTCCGGTTCATCGAAAGTGTGCGATGTGGATAACAAATTGTTGCTAAATTTTACAAATTTCAAGTCAAGCTGCTGCTGCGTTGTTGAGTGTCGATTCGAAAACGTTCGGGGTCTCGGAAAGCTTCAATGAGTGCAGCAAAAATTTTTTTTCCTTAATAATTCAATCACAGTTAATAATTCATCGATCTAATGTAATTATAAAAATTAGCTTTAAACTGAAAAACACGGTTCCCTCAAACGCACGTCGCGAGCCCATTTTCCTTCATCGTCTTTTATCCTTCTCGTCCAATTATAAAAATCGTATCTCGAGAGTAAAATCGCTCGAGAAATATGACGAGGTGAAAGAACAACGACGGGGAGAGAGAGAGAGAGAGAGAGAGAGAGAGAGAGAGAGAGAGAGAGAGAGAGAGAGAGGAGACTGCGCCATATCTGTGCATGCAATCATACGTCCACTTGTATCCGAGGACAGAGATTACAGCGGAGTGCGAGAGAAAGAGAAGTTATGACAAAGAAGAAAATAATAAGGAGGAGAAAAGAAGATTAAAGAGGTCACCGATATAAAGAGAGGACAGGGAGAGTTTCGAGCGTCCTCACATCCACCATGAGCATCGTAATACGAAATTAATTTTCATATAGATATATATTGAGTCATTTATAACTTTATTTTTCACAACTCGGAGCGATCGTCACGATGCAAAAAACATTGAGCTCGTAAATATCGCGACAGAACGCGAAAAAACGGTCATTTTTTTTTCTACGTGCCCTTTTTTCCGAGGTGACTGAAATAAGCTCGGAAACGTGTTGATCGGATTTTTCGGATCGGAGCGAGCGAATGAGGCGAGGGAGGGAGGACCTTATATCGCCAAGAGAGGGAGGGGGTAGGGCGCCCAACAGCCGCGTAATTCGTAAAATGTTGTAACCCAGCGTCGTTGAGTTGCCGATGTAGAGGCGGTTGTATGTGGCAACGTGAGTCGCGAAGTTTCACAAATGGGTCAACATATAGCGGCTATTGCAAATGGCGGCAGGGCGCGTTAGCGGTATAGCGCAAAAGCGGTTGAAACCAACACGCCGAGAGAAAGAGAGACAGTAAGATCCTCAGTAAGTTTGTACACGTTTATTTGTACGTTAAATTGACATTTTGGAGTCATAAGGGCGTAAGAGATGTCGTTCGGCATGTAAGAATCATTTAGCTCACTCCGTTTTGTCTCTGTGCGCGTGTGCATGGTATAAGTTTGGTAATATATATTTATGGTCGCGGCATCGTCATGTTTCGTTAACGAAAAGTTTTTTTTTTTCGTCCATTTTTCCTTTTTATTTCATTTTCGTTTTTCACTCGTGTACGTGCATATTATACACATTTATGTTGAGGGGATCGAGTTTTATTCGGTAGTCCCGTACGCACGTGGCTTATGATCGTGCGTGAGAGTTTTTAAAAGTTAATAAGCACCGGGCGAGAGTTTCGTTTCTCTTACCTCCGAGGCTCACTCTCTCACTCTCTTTCTTTCTTTGCATACCGCTTCTCTCAGTCTTTCTTTATTCAATGAACGACACTCAATAAAGACAACCGCGCGTCATGTCGACGTACCTCGCCGTACGAAATAAACTTCAAGAAATGGGTCACGTTTTCGGGTGCAATTATACACCTTGTCCCGATTTCTCGTATATGGAAATAAAATAATTGACGAATACGACTAACTTGTTACAATGTTGAGGACTCACTTTCGTTGGGACGACGAGACTAAACCAGAAGAAAGAATAAACTATCGAAGAACTTTTTCCTTTGAATTTTTTTCCTTCCTTTCGTCTTGTCGAATCACACGCTAATATTTTTTAATTATTTTTCCACACAAGAGAGAACGGAAATGAAAAAAATTGAAGATTCGCTGATGAATCGCGAGGGGACTGTCAAAAAAATGGTGAAATAGCGGACATTGCGGTTTTATCAATTTAGGTCGAAATTTCCCTGGAGAAATTCATGTGTGCGTGTGATCGGGAGAATCGAGGTTTCGTATATACGCGATAATTTCATTAATGGCCACGTGTGGGCGGTGCTTTTTGGGACATTTTTACATAGAAACGGTTCGGGTTTTCATAGACTCGTCACAGTCTAACGATGACAGAGTCTGCGAAAGAACCGCTTGATAAAATGGTTATGAGATGGAACCGCTTGAGAGAGTCTACGCGGCGCTGCTTCTCCTCAACGATGAAATTATACATACCGCGAAGGATCCAATTAGGACTTGTTAGCGAACGTGTCACGGATGTATATTCTTGATTTTTGCTTCGGCAACACGTACACAATTATGGATATTTACTTATACATGAAACTCTGTATGTTTTTAGGTGTGCGAAGATTTTTTTCTTCTGGTATTCGAGAATAAACGATATCCCTGGGAGAACGCCCGCTCCGGAGCGGAGGAAAATAATAATTATTAATCGTTACTGTGAGTTTAACGAGCAACACGTCGTTTCATCGAAATTTAAAGAATCATTAAAAATAATTCGTTCGAGATTTTTTTTCCTACGCGCTCCATTCGGAGGAATTTGTTTCATTGATCTATCGAGTGAATACATTTTTCTGAAACATGAAACGCGGAAGTTTGTCGGATTGTTTCGATCGTTGTTTTGACTCGCGTTTCGATTGTCACAAAATTGCTAATAGTTGTGTTTAAAATCAGACGGAAAGGTGGAAAACATGTACTGTCTAAATGTCAGTCGAATACGCATTCACACTCGCGAGTTTGTTGAGCCAGACGAGCGACTGTATCCATCGGATGTACAGAGAAGAGGTCAAGTCGATTCAAGGCTTCAGTTTGAATGAGTGACGAGAGATATCCATTTTTTCACGAAATTCAATGAGAGATTTCGTTATTTTTCGTGTTGACAAAGTTGAAAGAAACATTTACGAGTCTCGCAAACGTTTTTTGTGGCAAAAACACGATACAATGGAGATTCGATAAAAGAAAAAGAAACATCGACGTTCAATGGATTTGCAACGTGTCGCGAAATGTTGTTCACACGAGCCAGATGCACACACAACAGTAATTTCTTCATCCTTCGTTCCCACTCATGTGATATATATACGCGAATTTACCGATTCATTGTGCACTTTGAAAGAATGTCGTAAGTGACACGAGAGCCGCTATGAAGGAAATAAGAAAGAGGAGGAGGACTTGGGAGCAATTAAACGTGCCAGCCGCCAAAGGAAGTGGCGTTAACTATTAAGAAAGTCTGCTGAATGAAAACAGCTGCTCTGTCGCGGGTGTAGATCTCGTTCATAGTTGTTCTGTGCATGTCCGGAAAACGACGCGAGGAGAAAACAGAGTCAGGAGTTTAAGCGCCTGCGTCTTGACTCCACCCACGTATCGCGCGGATGAGTAGTAAAGTGGGAAAGAAATAAAAAGGGAAGAGAAACGTTGGTCCATTTCT
This sequence comes from Campopleginae sp. 14b, assembly GCA_030522525.1. NCBI lineage: Eukaryota > Metazoa > Arthropoda > Insecta > Hymenoptera > Ichneumonidae > Campopleginae sp. 14b. Next base: position 17,509 of record JAPYYS010001462.1, read on the forward strand.
CGAGCATCCCGAGGAAAACATACGCGCGTATGAATTCGCACGAAAACCAGCCATCGAGTTATTTTCATTTTCAAATAAACCATCCTCCACCCACGCCGTTACATACACAACTTTCCACTTACGTAGATCGCCGGATTCTTGCGAAAAGAATTCGCGTTTCAACTGCGACCGTGGAAATCGCGTCTGTGCTTCGGGAGAGAAAAGAGAAGAATCTTTTTACGAAGGTGAACAGATAACCTTGAGACTTGAGTCCAAGGTTTTTCAGACTGACCTCATTCCCGTTAAGAATAATGAATTACGTGACAATATTTATGAGCTTAATCAGCTTAGGGCTGATTATATGGTTCGAGGACATAACGAAGAATACAAAGTACGAAAAAATAAGAAAAATTCATTAACAAAGACCTGTGAGATGAAAATCGTCAAACGCTTCGTGGGAAGCATCGACTCTACCGACTTGCAGTGAGCCATTTTTGAAGCAAACCTCTTGTGAGAGACCGAAACGAGAAATTTCACTGTTCCTCAACGGTCCATCCGCGTTTTTTCGAAGCCTGTGGGACCAAAACTTGTGTCTGCCTACTTATCAGCGACGTAAATCAGCCAGAGACGATAACGAGTCTAAAAAATTTCGTATTTTGCCTCGTGCTCAGAAAAATAGTGGAGAGAAGTAATGAGAGGAGTAACTGAACGGAAAGAAAGAGAGAAGTAGACGACGGAATCTATACCTCGTGTCTTCATTTTTGCTCGGTACGAAACAGCCCAGTCTGAAAGAAGAAAAAATAGTACAGGAGTGAGTACTCGAAGAAACGTCTTCAAACTCCGTAGAAAATGTAAACTAATCAAAAGAGTTGGCCTGCCGAAGAGATTGTATGCCTTTCTTAGTAAACTACCGATAACTCGTCACTTTATTTTCGTAGCCTCGCTAAAAATCGTAGACACGAGATACTAACGAACTTCTAACACTTATGAGCGAGCTTAAGTCTTGTCCAAATTCACCTACATAACCTTATACTTCTCGAACACCTGTACAATTAAAATTTCTTAAAGTTTCGAGCGAATATCGACAGGTGCACATAATCGGTATTATTTTTATCAGCAGCCTTGGAGGCAACAAATAGTCAACCCTGATAAATTATTTTCAACGTTTTGCACTTTTTTAAATGGAATAAAAATCCGATTCTAAGATTAAAATAAACGTGAGAGAAAATTGAAAGGAAGAAGACGAATAAGTTCAGCAGGTTGGAGTGAAGCATTTAAATGAACAGTGCGGAATGTCGTGATGTTGTGATATAAGCGTGAATGCATAGTGAATAATTTAGCGAACGACATGGTCGAAAATTATGAGGCGCGAGCGCACGAGCAGCAGTGTTGGTTGTATTTTTTGTTTCTGGTTGAATAAGGAAGCGAGGAGTCTGTTGATGAATAGGATGAAAATGATCGGCAAAGGTCGTCGATCGATCGTGGGGGCGGGGAGTATTCTGAATTGATGACTCGTGCAATTGTTAGGATGCAGAAGAATAATGTCTGGATGTTGTTGTTGCTGCGAAGCTGATTTGCTGAGTTTCCTTTTAGTCCGAAAGGGAAAGTAGGGAATTACGATGAACCAATGAGTTTGAAGAGCGTATGGAGGCGAAAAAGAGAGGATGAAGACTCTCTGGACTTAGAGGAGGAACGTTTAATCGCAGTGTGAGGCTTGGGTGGTTGAGAGGCAGTCGTAGAAAGTAGGGAAGTAAGTGTATCATCAAAATTTATGTCATTTTTATAATATTTTTTATCAGGCCCCCTGGAAGTCCTAATATGGCGGTGTCGAGTTACAAAAAAGGGAGAGTCCGTTGGTCCGTTGGTGTATGGTAAAGCGTAAGGCTGGTCTAACGCGCGGTGTGTATTTCGAGATGTAGACGCGACCAAGAGAAACATGCCTTCGCGCGCTCTTCCGTCGAGGCATGCTGCGTGCACCACACGCACATTTTCTTCGTACACGTGTCACGCATCCAACAACCGACTCAGTTGTATTCATGTATCTTTGTGTTCGTATGTGTATGTATAATGAATCGTACGTTGCCCCTTTAATAGAGGAAACGTGCCGAGGGGAAGAGGGATTCCAAATGACATGAAGCTTCTCTGCGGAAAAGGGATGGGCTTAGCGCACGTCTGTGGCGTGAGAGATCGTCAGGGATTAGCGAATGTCATTTTTTGTCAAATTCGTAAAAAAATTTCCGGACAATCAACGTCAATCGGCGGCTTATAAAAAATGTCAAGTCATGAAATTACTTACGTGTTCCGAGTGAACAACGTCAATCGTATTCCGGAGATAATAATTCCAATTGTTGAAAAATTAATCATGAAATATCGAGCGTATAAAGACCAAGCGTGAGTAAAAAATGTGTAAATGTAAGTATGTCATCGTGGGAGAAAAACGTTGAGTCGCGAATTGAATATAAAAGGCCTTGAGGAGTGATGATCGTGTTTCATTCAGGGTGAAAAGAAATGCATGAAGTGTGTAGGTGCGCGCGTTATATACTAATTATAGCGCAAATAGCTTTGGGCTATCGTTCATAAGTGTATAAAATATGTATCTCGAGCTTGCCGAGTGGAATAATTATGCAAATTATTTTGTGCACTCTCGACACCTTTAAAATAATGATTATTCACTATTTTTCTTTCTTCTCGTCGTATTCCTTACGGTGTACAGGTAGTTGTTACTTTTAACATTCTTTCTCGTTTTAATTTCTCGCTATCTAGTATGCACGTGTTATATTTGTTTTCGTTGTATCGATATCGCGAGCACTGCGCAACACGAGTCCTTTCTACGCTGTTTTAAGGGGCTTGTATGCATTTGTTAACTCGTTTAAATAGCAATCAATGAAAAATGAATATATATGCACGTAACGCGCGTGTTTTCTGTATGGGAAAAATAACGCAATGTCTTTCGAGGCACGTATCCTACGCGCGAAAGTACTTCGATGTTCACGGGGCAACGTGGTAACGCGATACAACGATTGTAAGAGCCTCCCCCCCCCCCCCGCCCCGCAATCCCACATCCCTACCCCTCATTCCCCACCGACCATCCTGCGGGTTGATGACAAAAATGGTTATCGTTACACATACACACACACTACAAACGTACAAGCTCGTTGTGACAAGGTTTTGAATTTCGTATCGCCGCGTTCCGTTGTTTCCGATATACTCATTCCTGTCCTCGTTCCTCTTTGTCCTGCAACGAACCCCCCCTCTTTATTCATCCACACGCTTTCCGTCACACACTTCCTGCCACTTTTCTTACATCAGCACCATTTTAAACACACACACTTTTTATATTCATCGCTCGTAATTTTGCTCTCAACGCGTACCCCACGCGTATTATTATTTGTTTCGATTATATTCTCCATTTTATTCACCTCCATAATAATTTTCACAAGTTTTCATCATTTCCAAACTCTCCGGTTATTTCATTTATTTATTCGACACTCGTTTCAGTTACTTCCTCGATATTTATTTGTGTTTTTAATTCGCCTCATTCCGTTTAGTTTTCTGTTTATATTACCACTCAATTTCGTCACTTAACCGATTTCTCTTGGCACGTGTAACTGATTTTTGCAACCTTTCAAACACTTGACAAAATCGTTTATCAAACAAGCTAACGATAAGAATCTTTAGACATATTCGCGTAAATTAATTCTGTGCGCGCAAGATCGATCGATAAGTTGGAGCTTGTTAGACTCGATAACGCTTTTTCTCTCTCTCTCTCCTATCGACTCTTCTTTTCCATTCCACTTTTGTCTATATGTACGTTTTGAATTTTGTTCCATGTTGCTGACGTCGGGGTTCGCCAGTCTCTTTTTCCATTTATTTCGCCTCCCCGAGGCGATCTTTCGAGCTTTCGTGAACGCTCCCGAAGACTTATAGTATTATTTTTCTGGGCACTGAGCTCTTTGCCACAGCTTCGAGCTTCTCCTCTCTTTTCACTCCCTCGGCTTTTTCCTACACGCAGCATCTTTTTCCATTGGCTCTTGTTTCACTTCATTTTTCTTTTTCTTCTTATATACCTTTTTAGATTTGTTGCAGATCTCTGGTTAAAAGAAAAAATGAGACGAAGGCGACAAGAAAGAGGGAAAAGACTCTGCTCGAATTCATCCTGTCGCGTCGAGAGTGGCATCGTCCATTCTTTTTTCTCTTTATCTCTAAGTGTCTCTTCAGGCTCCTTTTTGTTCAACATTGTCATCTACGTATTTGAAGTTTCACAGTCTATTTACCAAAAAGTGATAATAGGCAACTGAGCAGTCGTTTGTATGGGAACTCGAGTCGTTTCAATTCCTTTTAATATTAAATGAAAATCTTTAATTTTTCAATTCAAATGGCTTCGCGTAATGTTGGATATTCTACACGAAGGTATATGCATGAGCAGCCCGAATACATGAGAAAAGTCTGTCGAGTAGAAACGGATTGCAGTCTGTCGCGACGCAAACTTTTGATAAAGTTCATTGGGTCAAATTCAATTGGATGTAAAAGTTTCTCGTGTGGTGAGTGAGTTTTGCCGAGAGAAAAGGACAGGGAAAAGAGCGAGTATTTCCGGTGTTACAATTGGCTTTCGGAGGTCGTGATATCGTGGCGAAAAATAGAAAGAAATATTTTCAACAACTATCCAATCAACTTTTCATGATTGCGCGATGAATAATCGGCGAAAGTTCAAGAAGCTGAAAAAATCGCGAAACCAAACCTTTTTTGGTTTCCTCGTCTAAAACTTTCGATGACTACGAAAAAAAAACATCATAATAGTCCGAATTCTATTGGAGTAATCGTCTCGAGTATACGAAACTGTGGCCGATTGTCTTAGTCAGAATGGCTACGTAAGACGAGTCGTACGAGGAACCGGAAAGTTTTCACATTACGTTCGCACCTTTTACGAAACTAGAAACCCATGAACGTAATCTCCTGAGTGGACTGCCTTTTTATAAATAGAATACTGTGCCGCAAACACATTTATTTCATGTAAGGAATTCTCCAAATGCTAAATTGATTATCAATCTTACGATATTCGATGCCTATAAATCTAATGACCTTGACGTTGCGTCCGATCGCCTTGAAGTCGAATTATAAAATTATTAAAATTTTATTTCTAATAGTTATCGACTTGGCAACCAAGAAGATTTTTTCAAAAATTCATTTCACACCAGAATCAGGTAGAAACTCTTAGCAAAATTCATTCCTCGATGAATCAACAAGAAAATTCGATAATGCAACTGAATAGTTTCATAATGAGGAACAGAATTGAAATTATTGCATTTTCAGGATGATTAAACGGTGCAATTCGTCAATTATTATATTTTACTCCGATGCTGACGTGCTCGCGTCACCGAAGGCACAGATGCTCGTTCGGGAAGATAAAATACGATAGTATGAAAGAGAGAAAAAGCGAGGGGACACTAAAGTTGAGTGTACGCAAATACGAGCCTGTAACAAGGATTGTTTGTTGGAAAATTTGCTAAGCATGAGCGGAGTTAGTCATGGGGAAATTTGACTCGTCAGCTGATCGCTCGAGGGGAGTAGAGATTGAGAAGAGTAGAGAGGGCGTAAATATATCATGAGAAGTTAACGACAGTTGCGCGGACGTGCATGCTGTGTTGAGTATAATAATAATAACAATAATAATAAAGAAGGTAACATTATCAACGGTGTTCAGTGGCTGTTTAATGAATCATCGCACGTGGGATCTCTTCGAGTTAAGTTGATGCTTATTCATCGCGTTCTCGTCGAACAAAAAGGCAGCGAAACGCACGGCAAGCCTCGCAATGGCTAGGGATCATCACGAGAATTCAGGCAAACGACTAAGTTTTTGAGAAAAACTTAAGGAACTACGTGACCATGGATGTTTGCTTGTCACAACTGTTCTTATGAGCTCACTTGCCTCATAAATCAACAAACTTCGAGATATCACCAACGAGAGACAAGCCTGCTGCGTTTTTCGGAGTTTCTGACTTTCTTTCAAAATTTTTTTCCAAGAAAAACGAGCTCTTCGCTAAGTTTTTCAGGAAAACTAATATAAAAGTTAACCGGTGGATCCTTCAGCGTTTCTGCACGAGATTTTTCACTTAACAGTTGGAGAAATTATTTTTCTAGCATTTTTGTAATTTATTTGATCGGAAAAATATTTAAATCTTCGCGGAACGAGTCGTAATTCCAAAACTTGGACGAAATATTTAGCTCCATTGCACAAGCAGCCAAACAGAATTTCGAGTCAAACCTTCAAGAAGCTCAATGTCTATCGATCATCACGAAAACCGAGCTCGATCTCCTGGATTCTACGGACAAAGTCGAACAAAAATTCACTGCGCTGTGATTCTCAAAGTGTATCATCAGAATTTCGTAGACACGAGAATCAACTGTTGATTTTTTTCTTGCTTCGCATATTCCGAATAATATTTACGAAACGTGTCACCCAATAACCTCACAATCACTGGGTATAATAATAAATAAAGTCTGTATTCTCAGATGTTTCGAAAAGAACGACCTTCAGAAAAGTTTCCATCGTATTTAAGTTCCCAAGGCAGAAATGCCCTGGAAATTCGTTAGCTCCGAAAAAAAAAAAAACAAAAATATTGACACCTTTCGAAACTCTCCATTTCGCCGAACGTCCGATTACGTATCGTGTATCGTGTATGGGTGTGTTGGAATTACTGGTTATTTGTTTAATTATCATTTGAAACTTACGTTCGTCGCGCCTTTACCGCCCAATCCATATCTCGTGAGGTACGACGTATCCAACAGTGAACTTACACAATTCTTTCAAATAAATGCAATATATTTCGAGTTGGTTCGCCGTTGTTGCGATCTATATATACTCTCAATGTCATATATATATCAGCATGAATGTGTGTACGTATAAAAAGGTGTTAAAAAAAAGCGTCGTAAATGACAGAAAATTGCACTCGCGCACAAGCGTAAAAAGACGATATACTCAAATAATAATAATCATGAACAGCGATTACAATAAAAATAAGAAAAAAACTTGATTGATCGAGCAAGTTTCACGAACAGATAATAATGATGAGAAAAATGATAAAAATTGAGTAAAAAAACACTTGGCGTACGAAGCTTTAAATCTTCTTAGCACTTTTGCACCAAAATTGAGTTAAAAAAGCACTCAAACAAACAAACATAAAAAATCGGGTGCCCGTTACACGGTCCGTTCTGGGCGACCCGTTGTCGTGTACATTCGCTTATCCCGACACATTAATTCGATATTTTCCATACACGAGATTTGGTGAATCGTCAGACACCAAGAAACACAAAATGCTTCGGGAAATGAAAAATAAAAATACTGAGATATTGGAGCAGTTCAGAGCCGCAGCTTCATTTGAACATTCTCTCGCACGTTTTTGACACTTGGAACTTTGAACACGAGCTTAGACACACGAACAACACACATTAACAGAATTTTTTTTTATTTCTCGCTCCGTCGCGTGACAGTTCGCGAATCGTAGGTTCGAAATAATATTCGTATTTTCCTCTTTTTATTCGGCACGGGAGGCAAAGTGTGATGGTGATAAAATTCTCTTTTCTTTATTTTCTTCTATTTTTATTATTATTCACAGATACACGCAACGGTGATAAACGTTGGTTCATTGTCCGGATGTTCGTCCGTACGTTTTCGTCTGTGTTAATATTTGGTTACACGGCGCACGCGTGTCTCACTATGTTGCCGTGCGGTACAAATGTGCGCGCGTGTTCTCCCGTGCAAACGCGATTTAAAGGAGCAAATTTTCGAGGGTCGAAGTATCCGCATATATTCGTGTTCCGTCGATTTCCGTCTCTGTGTGAAATACAGAGGGGAAGGGGAACGTGTGAGAGAGAAAGAGAGCTTGTCGGGAGGCCACGCCAAATTTGCGAGACATGGATTCTCGAGCCGCGAAGCTGCCTCGGCAGTGGCCCAGCGAAGACTGAAAACCAAATCCGACAGAGGCGCGACCGTACCGACGCGCATGGTGGAATCGCCCGTCGACCTCGACTAACTCACGGAGAGGGGCCACGACAGGCGGTAGGGGAGCTTAAGGGGGAAAGGCTGGGGTACAGTCCCCTTCAGATTTCAACTACCGCTCTTTTCCATCTCCTCGTATTCACTATCCTCGCATTTTCTTACCTCACACCTTACTTTATCCAACTTTTATTCAAGGATGATCTAAACCGTTTACCTTATCGCCGATCACACTTGTGTGAGAATTTTCATCTTTTTTTTCCCATCACGTTGGCAATAAGAGACGAAAAATGTTTTCGAATTTTCGATGTTTCCCATAATTCGGTATTTTCGACACTATTTACTTTCGTATTCACAAATTTCTACAAAATATTAATCCGCGATTTTTTCACTTTTACTTTCAAGTTCGCTTATACAACATTTCTGAGAGTGTACGTCAAGAATTCGTGGAACGATTAAAAAATGATCTGAGCAGGCCGCTCGACCAATGGCTCGGATCGCAACGTACGAGGTCAGATTCATCCAGGGTTGGCGCAGACTTTCAGCTTCAGACCCTTAAGGACCCGTATACTTTCGTTCTAGCTCCGAATTCGTGAGTAAACTATATAAGTTCAGAACTTTATTTCAGTTTCCTCAAAGTCTCATTTTGACTGGTTGGAAAATATTTTTTAGTCCCTCGCCGAGTTTTTTCTTAATCGAAGAGAACATTATACTCTCGTGGTATTTTGCAGTCAATGATTTTTCAACATTTGATTTTTAGCCCCATATTTTTGGAATCATTTCAAAGGACGGGACAAACTTTTGGCTAGGCCTGTACAATACGACGATAAAGAGTGAGCGAGCGAGATACGCAGACAGGGAGTGGGACAGTCAGCATTGGAGGTTAGAGGGGATTATAAAGGGAGAACCCCTTGTGGACTGGGCTTTTGCAAAACCCTCCGCACCCTCCGACGTCACCATTACCGGTGTCGATGGCGTGGCTTACTACTCGACACAGCCGGTCCTCGTAGGGACGTTGAATTAACCCTGTAAAAATGTACGTTCTTGCGGAGCAACATATCACGATGTTTTCTATAGACTAACCAGTTGCGCGAACACACGAAACTATTCGCCTACCCGGTACTCGGTTTATTAACCCGTAAACACCACATTGGGTCTGGCCGACCATATAAAGTCATGATTGTCTTTAATGACGCTGAGGTTTGCATCCTTCCGATCCATCAGTACCAACTATCTTCTTCTATACTCGACCCTTTTTTCCAATTCATAAAGCCACCGATTCCTCACTCTTTGTCATCGAGAATCTACCGAAATAGGAATTTTCAAATATTTCAGAATGCAACTAAGTTTAATCCCTTCACTGCCACGGAAATTCCGAGCGCATTGCTTTTCAATCCCGAATATTATGTTTTTCCGTTTGTGCGTCGACGATCAAGATATTAAATTATTACGATACATTTTGGCTCCCCAAGCTCCGGCATATGGAAAGAAATCCAATCAACGAAATTTGATGATGCATTTGCAAATGAAAAAACGAATCAATGCAATTTGTTCGATTGCAATGATGTAACGATTTCTATCCATTCACCGAAAAGTCAATTCAGTTGCGAAAGGTTGATATTTTTTTTGGGTACAGAAAAAAATGTTTGAAAAAAAAATTTAGCGGAACGTATTCCATGGAAAATCGTCGTTATTTATTTGTTTGTTGTTATTCGGTCAATTCCGATGAATCGAATATTTTTTGCAAAGTAAAAATGTTAAAAAATTGCGTATAAAATTGATGAACATCGTTGTTTGTCATTGAACAGAAAATGGACTTAAAAAAGTGAATCGTGTTCATGGAAGCAGTTGGAGCACATTTCTCACAGAAATATTCAGTGGGGCTTGGGAAGAGAATGATGTGGAAACAATGCAGCAAGCAGCATGACATTAGAATTTTATCGAAGTGAATTCATTCGTGATCGCGGCAGAGAGTGAGAGAGCGCGATTTGTCGGAAAGGCTTTATCCGTGTCGGCCGGAAGCTACGTAATAATGCGTCAGTGAGTCTACGCGCATTTCTCTTGGTTGATCTCTGGCTGGACCGCGCGGCGACCGGATCGAACGTTCGCTCAGAGCTCGCCGTGTCTGATCGGAGCAAAACGAGAATTGCATTCAACTTTGCTTTGTATTTCCATTTTTCTCTCCATGGAATTCTTTCCGGAGGAATTTATTGTTATATAAAAAAATTATTGAGCCGTTGGTACGAACAATTTTCAGGATTCCTTTCTCCGATCCTCACCCGGTGAAAGGTTCAATTTTGTCTTTACAATATTTATCGATCGATCGATGTAATGAGTGTCCTTAAAAGGAGCCTTCCCGTGCAATCGAAAAACAGTCCTCGAGGGATTCAAAGGGTTAATTGTATTATAAGTTAAGTATCTCGTGTTTGAGTGATGAGTTTTTCGGAGCAGAGCAAAGGAGCCAAAGAGTACTGAGTAATCGGGAGTGCGCGGATTGGATATGCATACAGTGATATATAGATAGGACCTTTCAAGTGCGCTCAAGGCCGCGGGGTCTGGAGCTCGCGGTACATCGCGATTATATGCCGAGATGAAATGGTCCTTTTGGGACAGGATGGGGGTCGGTCTCAGGAACCTTCGGGTAAAAGGAGGTCGAGCAAAGGTATTGGGAGGGAGCGAGCCACTGCCGAATATACTGGAAATTGACAAATGTTTGTACGGTTTCGCTCCGAGGATACAGCGAGACGAAGGGAAAGGTGAAAGGATCCGGGGGATTCGCACAGACTTTTACTCGCATTTGCTCACACTCGATTTCATACATATTATACTTTCGTGTACGCTCCATGCACAGACGTACGTGTTATTGTCGTACACTGTTTCGGCTAAACGATCGCAACGATTACAAATAAAATCTCAGACCCACATGTTGTCCACAAAGTGTATCCACAATAATTCAACAGTTTCTACTATTAAATACAACCGGCGCATCTCACCAGGGACTATAATGTCCAGGCCATCGGCTTGGATAGTATTTTCGAAGTTCCTGTCCTACCAATACAACGAAATTTATTTTTTCCAAATGGAGAGCCAAAAATGTACGTGCAGAATTTGTTCACAAATATTTCCCATTCTCAGCTATTCCGAGATGACGATAAACATTTGACAAAGCGAGATGAATCCGTTTCGAAGTTTCGCCGGCTACTAAGAAGCTCCATTTTTTTTTCGCCTTTTTGCTTAAAAAGGCGGTGGAAGGAGACTCAAGGGAAATGGCAATAAAGTGAGAATGTTCCTGCTGCGAAGTTATATTCCACGTAATTCGAAAATTGGCCGTAAAGCTTTGTTTTCAGTTGCGAGGCCGAAAGGTGCGACAGAAAAACGAAATTACGCGTTCGACCAGAGATCCGGAATTCCGTTTGAAAACTCTCAAATTTCGGTCTGTAATATCGTTGGGTTTTTTGTTAATATCCCGGATGTGATAAACGATGATCATTGAATAATTCCGATTGCAAAATGCAATTAAAGTTTTGATAGAAAATTTACCGAAAATAGGACTCGATGGAACAGAGAAATGTTTGGTTGTGAAGAGCCGGATTCCAGACAGCAGGTAATCAGTCGAAGTATGGTTCTCGACTCGAATTCGAGGGAACGTGCGAGGAAAGTCCGTAGGGGTTCGGCGCCACGTATGCAGACACACATATATCAATTTCTAGCAGGGCATATAGGAGCGTGAAGGACGTAAGTGGATCGGTGAGACAAGGGGAACTGCGTCCTTTCGAAATTTCCAGGAGGAAGAAGTATATCTGTATGCGAGAGTTTCGAGGTATCTCGAAACTCACGTAGTTTGCTGGTCGAAGCCGAACATCGTACGTGGAGAATCCTTCACGATATGCGAGATGGTAGCAGCCCCGAGCACCTGAATCCTCGTGACCTGGGATTCAAAATGGTGCCTGATGGTCCGGGAGATCGAGAGTAAAAGAGCGAGAGCAAGAACGAAATACGAACGACAGAGAATTTGAGGGAGACGGACAGAGAGAAGAGCGAGCGATCTGACCGAGCAGTCCGCAGCATTCTCCGGGGCCGTTGCCGTCGCCACACCGTCGCAGCATGTCTGCCGTTGGATATAATGAAGGTCAGGAATTCTGATAGGGAAGGCTGCGGAGGTGGACACCCTTGCAATATGCTCAAGACAATTTAAAACCCGGAGACTCTAATTCTCAGGAATAATTTTCAAATTTTCTTTCTCCACGAAAATTCGTCCACTAGGTCGCATCCGAAATCTTTAAAAACGCCTCGAATGCGTTGACGTTGAGACTCGAAAGAAAAAAAAAATAGACCGTCAATTAAGAATAAAAATTTGGCACCAGAAAAATGTCAACCACCACACAAAATATGTCGCTTTTTAAAATATGTCTGTTCTATTTCGACTCCAGTATCGATCGTTTTTGTTTAATAAATAAGTGTCCGCGGATGCGGGACATTATCGAAAATCCGTCAGGGAATTCACGAGTTTTGCTGAAACGTCCAGAGACAGCTGAGGAATAAATGTGGAGCACAAACAACTCCGGTTGAAATTTGATGCCGGAAAAGAGACACGAGCATCAGCAACCAGCGTATCCATCTCTTTAAATACATGTGCAAATATGTAAAGATACATATATATCAGTAAAAGTAGAGTTGCGGGCGGTCTAGTGGAGTTTCACGCTGTGCGGCTCGCGCACACAGGTAGTAAGACACGATACGTGAGCATTGTATGCAAATAGACCTCCTCGACGAGAGTAATTACAAATAGTCGACGATCGAGACCCACCGAGATGCCTTCTCTCAAATATGTAAACAACTCGGACGTGTAAGTGCGAGAGTGCCCTTAAACTCACCGCACCGAGTGATGATGTAATCATATATCAGAACTTTTCATTCATTTGGCCTTGGTGACCACACTGGGTCATTTTGACCCGGGCATTCACTCAGTCAAAACTCCACGTCTTTCCAATTGTCATTACTGCGGAATGAAATACACGCTCCGGGTCAAATTGACCCGCGATGTGAATTCAGTGACCAAATCCGAAGGTGACAATGAGAATTCTTGGCAATTTCACAGAAAAGAGTACTCGCAGGTAGATGAAGCACTTAACAGTCTTGCTCCGTTAATCGACGTGCCATTGCAAGTAACTAAATGGATCTCGGCGTTATTTAATTCGATAGGAGTTGTAATGAGCGATATAAATGAATGGAGTTAAATAAAATTGCTAATTGGAATATTAATCTTAAAGATTATTCAACTTTTGAACAATATCGAAACTTGATGGAGGGCGAACGAGAAGGAGAGATTGAGAATAGCGTGTATAAAGAAATAAAGATAGAGAAAAGTGACTGGTCTTTGTGCGCCCTCGGATGCTCGAGGCACTCTCTCTCTCCCTCTCTCTCTCTCTCTCTCTTTCTTTAGTCTCTGCGAATAATGCTTCATGGGACTGAAGGAGAGGAACGAAAAGCTCGATCTGTTTCAACCCAGAAAGATCATATATATATATATATATATAATTATATTTATATATAGAAACGAAGACCGAGAGAAAGAGACAACTACTTTTACACACTTGGACGAGTGCATACACATATATGTGTTGGTCGTGCGTGAAGTGAATGTCAGCTCGAAGGTCGGCTTTTGTCAAGTCTCAAGAGTATCTTTGCCTCTCTGGTCAATTCAGCAGGCTCGCACTCTCCGCGAGAGTGTATATTTCGTCTACTCAATTTCTCTTTCAAGAATAGACGTACGTGCATTATCGCGTCTGGCCGATAAAATATCGATCAAATAATCGAGGAGTGAATAAAATAAATGAAACATAAAACGATAGAAATAATTGTGTAATATTTTGCAGTTGTAAGAAATCAGAAGCATGACAAATGCAAAAGAAACGAGTGAAATATGAATTGCACGTCGATTCATTTCGTTGGAGTTCGCAAAAGCAGAGCTGTATCGTGGCCGATCGATAATATCTGAATTCCAAATTCGCGGAATGGCCTTTTCAGAGATTTCGACATCGAGGGCGGTTGCGAATTTCGTTCGTATTCGCTTTGACGTTGGCCACGAGCGTTTTTTTCTCATTTTCTCATGTTTTTCGAGCGAGAGTTTGAGAAAAATTGAATAAACTACTGAAAAGAGCGTGCGTGAGGTGTCTTTAAAAATATTCTCGTACGTGGTACGTGCGTATGGGGAAAGCTTTTGATTATAGATAGTGGGCTCCGTGAGGAATACTTGAGAGCTCTGTACTGTGAGCAATGGCTCGAGTCTCGCTGATGGAAAGGTGGGGCAATGACCAGCGTCCATCGGACGAAGAGAACAGTGTGCACATGCAGACCCAACATGAATATATGTGTGTTGTTAATGTGTGTGAGCACGCGGCTGTACGAATGGTGACTGCAGCGAGCAGAGAACACAAGCAACGACGTGTGTGCTCTACCAAGCCCACCGGAGAGATACACACATATGTAAATATAGTCTCAAAGAGATGTGTGTGTACGGAAGGAGCCCAGTAGTAGACACGTCATTGACCGTACACGCCCGGGCAAACCAAGGCCCCCCTCGAGGTCTCCAAAGTACCTTATGCGTGCATTAGCGGTCACTGCTGTGGGAATCGTCAGGACATTCATATACGTTTACCCACATACACAAACATTGACTAAATTAGCCTCACGCGAAAGTCATCGAAATGTACGAACTATACGAGCATCATAATTTTCCGTTAAATGTTTCACGAGCCCATGAAACTAGTGAGGAACTCGGTCAAACGATCATTTTTAATTTGCTCCCTCATTCCGGCAACTCGTTAATAAAGAAAATCGCTCGTTCGTGCATAAACTGATTTTTTAAATTGAAAAACGAGCAGCATTTCGAGTCTTGCCTTAAAACCATTGACGCGCGGAGATCCCACGGACCCAGAATTCTTGTGGGGCTCGGGCACAAAGACACACGAACGTATAGAGACACGTGGAGAATCGATGTAAGGAGAAAAGGTTGCAGTGTGACACACGCGTTCACCGCTGCGCTCGTCAACACCCCGAAAGAACTGAGACTTCCTCGAGCACAGGGAATCCAAGGTATACGTGTATAAAGACCCAAAGAGAGAGAAAGTATTCCAAGCTGAAGTATCGCAATACCATAAGGTAGAAGAATGCGAATGCTAGCTCTACAATAGCGTGATCCACGAGGAAGGGGATGGATCGCTTACCTACACGGTTCGCGTATTTCAGAGAAGGCGATGGAGCCTCTAATTTTAATAATTGGATATAGCCTTTACATTCCCTCTCGCCTTTGTCCATTCTTTCTGTACTACACCATAAACACATAGATATATTACTTCTCGCTGGCTTATTACATGTATCGCAGAATTCCAAGTACACGAGATTATTAAAGACCCAGTCGTTTTACTTCTGACAGCAATTATCTTTAATTCCAATGTATTAATCAAGCCATGCTAATTGCTCTCCAATTATTCAGGTTAAATATCTGCAAAGACCCGCAAGCATCGATTTTTATTAAAACAACGAATCCTGTTCGATACCCCAGAAAACACTGCCACACCAAGTTCCAGTCACCGATTCAACTTCGAATTCAATCAATTCTTCTCAATGACGACGTTTTACGAAACGATCGAGTTTGCACGTGAAAATATCACTCGACGAAAAATAACTGAAGTTCCTTGTTTGCACAACTAGGATTTTAATTCGCGAACGAAATCGTCGCTTAATATCACCAAATTTTCGTTACCTGGGTTCTTCTTCGTCCTGTCATTCTCCCATATGAGTGCCTGGATTCGTGCGGGGCGCGCAGTTCCCTCGTACACCTTGGAGTAGGTCCGTATTAGTATAGTCCCACCTGCCTTTCGTTTTTTCTTGTCCTTTCTTTCTCTCTCTCACACACTCTCCTGCCTCGTCTTCGTTTTTTTTCCTCTCGTTCCTTTATGATTCTTTCGTCTCATGCTCTCCTCGCAGCCTTCCCTTTCTCCCTCTCGCTTAGGCCATTTTCGTAGCAGTACCGAAAACTTTTCGAACGTTCCTCAGAATTTCGGGTTCGTTGGTATGGATCTCTGTGTGTATTCGTGTTTGTATTTGTTCTCGAGGTAGCCGCACATTGTATGAATACATATTTATCATAGAGCAAAAGCCACAGCACAGTTATTATCACAAATATATTGGGTCTAGTAAGCACGAAAAATCTTGCGCACATTAACTGCTCGGGAGTGAGCACATTTCGTTGGATTCACCACCGTAACGTGCCACAGCTGTTCCTGCTTCTGATTCTGGGTCACGCCTTATTGGATTAAGAAAAACTGCTGTTTAAAGATTATTTATCGCTTTTCGCTTTTGTTCCGTTCTATTGGCGGCGTTACCTAGCGCCAAATTGGGGCGTGATCGGCCGAGGGCTTGCGGATTATTCACTTGAATTTCTGCACACGCTCACGGAGGAAAACCCAACTATTTTTTACGATTATGAGGAAAATTGACGGTGCAACGAATTTTATATTTTTTTATCGCTGATAAAAATTTGTTGGATTTATATTAAAATCAATAGAGCGCCTCTTATTAATTCAAACGTATCCAGCTCATGCTGGGACGATGAATATTAAATTGTAAATTTTTTTTTCGCTGCAATAAATATGTGTTTCTACTTTTGAGGAGTTTCAATACGACCGCGAGAACACGAATAGCTTGTTCGTCTTAAGGTGGCGCATCTATGCGTGAAGCCAGTCGATTCATCACTCAAGAATCTTTGTGCCTCTTATTTTTTTTCTTTTTTTTCAGGTTCGTGTTTATCCACATCGACGAACGCTCGATTGGACCCTCATTGTCAAATACCTGCAGGTCACTATTCGAGTCCTTTGTTTCCAGTCCTTCCCTGGCCTCGTCAGTCGCCAAACCATACTCCATCGTGTTCACTTTTCTCCTAACTTACGATTGCTTTTTGTAAAAACTAGGTAAAGTGATTTGGACAAGAACAATTTAATTGCGCAACTTATTTTAAAGTCAATTATTTCGAGTTGATTAATCGCGAGAAGCCAATCCACATAAATATTTTTTGATAACTGCAAACATCTCATCATTTCTGATTTAAGTTCTTGAGAGACTATCAGCAAATCGTACGATAGATATGAGGATATTTTTTCATCGTCCAGAAATGATTTCGTCGATCGTATTCAACAGAGTATCAATTTTTCAAAATCAAAATACTGGCTTTCTCGAAATTTTTCACTAATCTGTAGATTTTTGTGCGCTTATCAGAATTGAACGACTTAATATTTTATACTGACAAGTGGGGATTTGAATAAAGAGGTTTGGAGTGGGGAGCCCCACATTCGTTGAGCTAGATCAATCAGTGAGATATTTTCGCTCTAAAAACATTTTGAAACGATGAAACGCAACATAAACCTGAACATTGAGAGCCAACTCGATATATATGTATTTATATGTACAAGAGTAATATATAATTGAGTAATGGCGACGATGTACACGGACAGCCGATTTCAGTTGGAACCGGTGATCCAAGTTTTTCCTGTCAGCTGTAGCGGAAGTGCTACAAATTTAACGTTTGGAAACTCAGGTCGTTTCGGACACGAGACTGTGACGGGAAATGCGATGCGAGATAAACAAATATGAAGGAGGATAAAATTCTATAAAATTGTGATTGTTGAACGGTTTCAATTATGTTTAAGGTCATGTATGAACATGTAGTCGTTACGTCACGGTGATTTCTTGAATCGGTCATCGGCGTGAATACGAAATTTATTAAAAAGTTGACATTTTTTTTTTCTAATTTATTATTAGTAGTCCTGCCCATAGCCTTTCGGGATTTTGATATCTCTTCCGAACACTTGGCCCCCCCACTAAGTAAAAAAATTATGATTTAGATTAATTGTGATTGGAAAAGTAATTAATTATTTTTTTCGTAGTATCGAATGGGGAAGTGCCTAGGTCGAATTGAAAAAGACATCGTAATTTTTGTTGCTCATGTTTCGATACATGAAATGTATAAGTCGCAGGATCGTTAATTTGTGAATTTTTTTCTCCTTAAAATGTCCAGCATAAATAATTGGCGGTACGTCCGCAGTGGATTATTCATAAAATATTTTCATTAATTTTCGCTTCAAGCCCAAATGCCAGTGTGTATTAATAGGCAAACCTCATTTCAATATAAATAATCAGTATCCATAATGAATCCAGCGCATGCCACCGAACGAGCAAAATCATACAGATTTATTGAATCGCGAATGTGAGACTGGTAAAAATGGAAGATTTATTTGAATAATTCATTAAACACCCACGAGGTTGATAATAATTCGAAAAAATGCTGAGCATCGTCTCGACTCCACAGGATGCAGTATTTTTTATATTTTTTTTCAATCCCTGTCAGCTCACAACTCCTGTGTGTGTGAAATCCAAATTCTAGAACCGAACAATTCCAAGGATTATACTATAGTTTGCAGAGCTGACGGGGGATCGTTCAGGATGATGAAAAAATTGGAGCGAATCCGCAATAAAAGTAATAAAAATTGATTCACTCGAAATAATTTTGTGATTTTTTTGTTCCTAAGAAGATTGAATATCCTCGAGTTGAAAGATGATGTTGTAAAGAAAGGAGGCTTCGTCAGGAGCACGAGAAGATAGAAGAGATCCACCAGGATGACTTGTCGTCGACGGGAAGCGCAGCTGGTTTATACCCGAGAGATAGGGAGAGAGAGAGAGAGTGAAGATAGAAAAGATAGAAGGGCAATAGAGAGAGAGAGAGAGAGAGAGAGAGAGAGAGAGAGAGAGAGAGAGAGAGAGAGAGAGAGAGAGAGAGAGAGAGAGAGAGGGGGGGGGGAGG